>VUQH01049349.1:0-11441 GCA_015106775.1 Etroplus canarensis | reverse complement strand
CTAATCTGCTGTACATCCTTTCCAGCTCTGTCTCTCTGTCTCGCTACATGTCCTTCTCTCCTTCCTTGGTGTCCAGCCTCTCATATAACTCACTATAAGCCTTTTCCTTTGCCACTTCTCCCTTTGCTATGCGCTTAGCCTCCCAGTATTCCTGTCTACTTTCTTTATCTCCCTGAAAAACCCACTTTTTCTTTGCCAGCCTCTTCCTTTGAATACATCTACAGACCATATTCATTTTCTAATCACACATTAATACAAAGTTTGTTGCATCTCCACAGAAAGTCACGGTCCACAGTTTGAAGAGGGAAAGCACTATGAGGTGGTTCGGCCTGTCAGACTTCACACAGTCAGAAAAAGAGATGCAGAGGTTTGTTTTTTTATAGTCCAAATCATATGACGACAATCAAAGTAATCAAAGTTACATATGCAGCTGGTTCTGCTGGCTACGGGAAAAGAAACAATAAGAATAAATAACTGAAAGCAAAGCTTCCTCTTTCCCTCCCCCCCCTCACAGCACCACAGACCGGACGCTCTTGCATATGCGATGACTGTGGGAGGACAAGACATTGAAATGCAGCTAGAAAGAAATAAGTAAGTTTTCACTTCTCTAAACCCACACAGCTATGAACTATCAGGGACAAATAGATACACACACACACACACACACACAATATCAGCAGCTTTCATGAGTCATAAAGTGTTAAAGACTTTTTAAATTCTAAATTATTCCAATTTCTAAATTACTGATTACTTGAGTCAGAAGAGGCTGATTTGCTTTCATATCTTCCTCTTAACAGTGAATTACTCACCAAAGACTACTCTGAGACTCACTACCGAGAAGATGGCTCTCGAGTCACCGCAGTGCCAAAAGACATTGTAAGTGTTTGCGGGCCAGATTTAGCTTCATGTGTGTACAGTGTGACTTAGAGTTTCAGCTCTTATCCCCTGGTATTTACATCTAGATATGTTAAACAGCAGAGAACAGAACATGTTTCCATCAAACCATCTAGTTTTCAAGTGAAATCAAGCATTGAAACAGATGGTGCTCATATAAACTTACACTTTTCTACTCTGAGCACTCAAAGCACCTTTGACCACCGGCCACGTTCACGCAGCGCTTTATTCACCTTAACTGTCACTCACACATTCACACTCTGATGGATGCATCAGAAACAATTTAGGGTTTCCAGGTGGGGGCACAACTCCCTCTCACCATGGAGGGTTGCGCCAGGAAGGGCATCCGGCGTAATACCCCTGCCAAATTAACAATGCGGATTAATACGGTGTGGTGACTCCTCGGGGAGATTACAAGGGAGCAGCCGAAAGCACATTTGTTTTGCCCAAGGACGCTTTGACACACAGGCGGAGGAGTTGGGGATCGAATTATCGACCTTCCAACTAGAAGACGACCCACTTTACCTCCTGAGCCACAGCTTCCAGAGTGAAAAATGCTTCAAATTTTTCACAATAACTGCTTTAAGCCTACGGCCCACAGGCTAGACCTGATTCCTTGGTTCTTCATTTGATCTGTTTTTCCAGGCTTTTACCACAGCAGTCAGCACAGTTAAGTCTGTTTTGTGGGGTCTCTCCCTTCAATCTTCTCTTCAGGAGGTCAGATGCACGTTCAGTTGGGTTGAGATATGGTGATTGACTCGACCAGCCCAAAACAGTCTGTTTTTTTGTCCCTCGTGAAGTCTTTTGTGGAGGTGCCAGAGTGTTTTGGATCATCGTTTTGCTGCATAATAAAGTACTGCTGACGAGGGGTTTGCATCTTACAGTATGGAACCTATATTGTCCTTCTTTAAGCCCCTTTCTAACAGTGGACAGTGATATTTCCACCCATGCTGTTTGGAGGGTTAGGGTCCATGATGTTACGGATTCTTTTTTTGGGGTTTTCTTTGCTGCTCTCACCATTTATCTGTATTCAGTCGCTGGTTTTTTTAATGGATAACCAGTTTGATTTCTGTTGCTCAGTACACCAGTAGGTTCCTTATTTTTCTGGACATTCGAGGTTGTGGTCCTTCTGTCTGTCTGTTCCGTCATCTACCATTTTTCCGGGGGTCTGGATCGCTGAGGCAGCAGTGTGAGCAACCCAGACTTTCCTCTCCCCAGCCACCTCCTCCAGCTCTTCAGGGGGGACACCAAGGTGTTCCCAAGCCAGCTGGGAGACACAGTCTCTCCAGCATGTCCTGGGTTTGTCTCGGGGTCTCCTCCCAGAGGGACGTGCCCAAAACACCTAAAGTGGGAGTTGTTCAGAAGGCATCCTGATTAGATGCCTGAACCACCTCAACGGGTTCCTTTCGATGTGGAGGAGCAGCGGCTCTACTCTGAGCCGCTCCCTGATGACTGAGTTCCTCACCCTAAGGGTGAGTCCAGCAACCCTGTGGAGAAAGCCCTTCCTGACACTACCCTCCGTGGTGATGGGGGGCTTGTGTCCCCACCTGGAATCAAACCTGGGGACCTTTCGCTCGTAAGGCAAATGGGTAAACCGCTACACTACGGTGTGAAAGCCGAAGCTTAAATTGAAAGCGGATACCCAGGGCTACTTAATGATTAAACACTCAGTCTTATATGATACATCATGGTGACAACAAACACGCTGGTTACGCTCCAATACTTGAGTACAGTTGAAAAACTGGATGGTTTGATTCAAAATGCGCTACGTTCCGTGTCGTTTAGCATATCTAGATGTAAACACCAGGGAATAAAAGCTGAAACTCCAATCCCTCTTTCCATATTCATCTTTTGATCTCACGCACGAAGGCATTCAATGCACAGCAAAAACTAATAATCTGACTTTGCTGGTCCAATACTTCTGGAGGGGACTGTAGCTCAACTTACATGCAGCTCTTCTTTCCGAACCACACATTTTAATGGATTTTAAATACTCTGGATACTAGACTCTATGAAGATTACTATGATGTAGGAGTAAATGATAGACATAAATGGTTAAAGAAAGTGGAATAGACTTTTTTAATTTGATAACACAGTCAAGGATTTTATGGTTGCCAGGATCACTGCTACTACCATGGGAGGATTGTGAACGACACTGAATCGTCTGTTAGCATCAGCACTTGTGATGGACTTAGGTAAGTCCTCAGACTGTCCAAATTTAACTTTGTTTCATTAAATAAGTCTTCGTGTCTTTTAAAAACAGTACCTGCCCATACTGTAAGTATCCCATGATAATTCAGAATTCAACCTCATGCACCATTCCTAGAAGATCTGAAGAAAGACAAACCTAAATATTCACAGCCATCGTAGGTTTTACTAAAACTTTAATCGAAATGAAACAAAACTTAGCAGTACTTTGCAAAAGTCCTGAGCTTCCCAGGAGCCAGACTTTCTTGGAATTTTTGAAAAGTAGTCTTGAGCTATAGTTCTCCAGGCTTTCTGAAGGTCTTTCCAAGTTTTTCTTTGGACATCAGTCCAGTCCTTGTGCCTGACCATTTTCAGAGCAATGCTTTTGTTTTACATGCCACTTAACACTGACCTATGAATCATCCAAGCATAAAAAAGGCTTCTAACATAAGGGATGAACCAGGGTTGTATTTATACACAGCAGGAAGCTTAGCAAGGATCCAATTTGGAATCCTATCTTTAGAACATGTCATTCGATCATTCGAGATCTTGTCAACATTGAAGGAATTATGAACACGGAAATGTATCATCAGATTTTGATCCACCATACAACACCATCTTCAACGCATCTAATGGACAACAGATTCATTTTTCAGCATGGTGATTATCCCAAACACACTGGCAATATGATAAAAGCCTACCTGGGTAGAAGAACACACAATGGAACACTATCAGTCATGGATTGGCCTCCCCAGAGCCCAGACCTCAACATTATTGAAGCAGTGTGGGATCATGTTGCCAAAGAACGGAACAAAAGGCAGCCAACATCCAAAGAAGAGCTTTGGAATGGAGAACTATTCCTAAAGACTACTTAAAGAAATGACAGAAAACTAAGAGTTCAGGCTGTGTTGGAGAATAAAGGTGCTCATACCAAATATTGACTTCCAAGCTCATTAGGATTTACAAGCTCGGTTTTTGCCTTATGTATTGTATTTCCATTAAAGCTAGTACAGGCTTCAATAAGTTGTTGCACCTATTTCCCTGAAAATATGAAGAAATAAGGATGGTTTAAGACTTTCAAACAGTACTGTATATCTCTTTTTAACCCGTCTTTTTATCCCCTCTTTTAAAATCCACGTTCCACATGCAAAATCTGGCTCTTATCAGCAAATTCAAATACTCACCTGCTCTCTAACCAAGACAAAAAATTGTCTTTTGAGTTCGTTCACTAAGTTGTGACTCAATGAAAGGGTCTATTTTTTGGCTCCATATGAATGAATATGTGGAGTCTGCATACTGACAAGGCAAAATCAGATTTTCACCGCCTGAAATGTTCTCGTCTGTGTTTGCAGTCTTAATATTATCGACAAATTATATTTGAACAAGCTGTGGTTTTGAGTAGCCAATCTGTGTTGACCCAAACCTCTGCTATCAGAATATTTGCTGGCTACAGCAGAAATGCCAAAAAAAAATAATCAGCTTTTGCCCCCAGAGGCCAAGTCCTCAGTTTGCCAAGCTCATTCAGCCTCAGTGCTACATCTGAAGAAAGAATTTGGTGGTCCAATCATGCTCTTTGTTCAGGGGTTACTTCAGAACATCTGCCCAGAGGTACCTGATTGAGCCGCTGTCCGGTGATGATGAGGGGGCTCATGCAGTGAGGACGTTTAATGAAAAGAACTTCACGCCCTCCGTGTGCGGCGTCACCAACACCAGCTGGAGTGATGACTTCGAACCTTCAGCAAGCCGCAGCCTCTCCAGATCAGCGGTAACACAATAAGTGTCACAACACCCATTTTAGCTCATCAGTCCATCTATGGTTAATTAAGTTAAAGAAGCTCACACATCCTTCAGCCTAATGATGTCATGTTCTATTAATAAAGGTTAAGCAGATATGAACAAATGCGGGCCTTCATCTGCTTCATCCTTTCTTTCTTCAGGGTATTTCTATTGTCCAGCAGCAGAAATACATCGAGCTCTTCCTTGTTGCTGATAATCGTGAGGTAAAACTAAACAGGAAATCAGTTTGATTTTTTTTGCACCATGAGATAAATGATGTAAATCCCGTGGTCAGTTTCTATGAAATGCACTGCTGAAAAACAGGATGTGAGCTTTAACATGAGTGGTGGTGTTTCAGTACGTGAAGATGAACAAGGATCAGACGAAGCTGAGACAGAGGATATTTGAGATTGTCAACTTCGTCAACATGGTGAGTGAGTGTTTTTAGGTTTGGGTGTTTCCACACCCAGAAGAAACACACAGCTGGAGTGTAATCTCACCTGACTGTTGGTGTCTTTCCGAAGGCCTACAAACCTCTGAAGACCTTCGTTGCCCTGGTGGGGTTGGAGATATGGTCTAATCGTGACATGATCTCTGTGACCCCCCCAGCTGGAGACAGCCTGAATGCTTTCATGGCATGGAGGAACTCAGAGCTGATGGGGAGGCAAAAACATGACAACGCACAACTTATCAGGTCTGATCAACCGTTGTGAATTTTGTGTCCTGAGCTATCACACTGTATGTTCATGTGTTGTTTGTGCTGTAGCAGTTTTAAGTTTTCATATAATACTTGTGCAACTAGTGCTTACTTGTTCAAACGGCTTCACCACGAGGTCTAACGTTAAAATGTGCTTGAATGTTCAAACAAGTGAAGAAACCACTCACAGGAGCAGCTTGGATTTTAAAGTTACGTTTAGTTTAACAGAGCTTCCAAATTCTCTAAACTGGCTCTAAGACTTTGTAGTCTACCGTTATCCTTCTAAAGGCCCTGTCTCACCTTGATTATTTAACCAGCGTACACCGACGCATCAAAATTTCTCTAAAACACTGGCAGAAGCACAGCTATGAAGTTTTTTACATCATGGATGAATACATAACGTACTAATAACTTATATAGAACATTTTAATAACTTATAGATAACTGATAAAGAATGCTTAGCGTGTTGCCAGCGTTCACTACTTATGCCTAGCATGTCGTAGCCTATTCGCAGTATCAACATTTATCATCATGCTGAAGAAAAACTGTCATAATGTCACCGTTTATTTATTTATGAACTGAAACGCAGGTACAAGACAAAGCGAGCTGATGAAGGCTGTAACTAATAACACCGAGGGAAAACCAATGCACCAAGGTTAGCTTCAAGCACATGAAAGGAATCAAAACTAAACTAATGTTGGCAAACACGAGCGTGAAGCAACAACACAAAGGCTAGCAGCGACAGTTGCTAAGCTAGCAAGCTAACAAAGGCTCCAATCACTACAAGGGAAACTAAAGGAGAGCGGCTAAAGAGTCACTGAAACGGGTCCAAACAGAAAACAACACAGGCTCTAAGTGCTGTGAGAAGCAAAGCTTACAGTCTGTGAAGTAATAAAAGATTGTACTCAGTCTTAAGTCTGCAGGCAGAAAGTCCCAGGAAGAATAATATCAGGAATAATGGCGAGGGAGATCCGAAGGAGACAGAGGAACCCGAACGGCGGTGAGTTGTAGAGCCAGAGATAATATAGAAGGAGGTGAGCAGTGGCAGGTGAGTCTGTAGATTACTGTCAGCTGGAGGGAGGAGCCGGCCAGGTGAGAGAGAGCGAGAGACAGAGAGCGAGCGCGCGCGCGTGTGGCCGACGCCTACTCTCAGCCAGTACGCCATTATGCGGTAGCTGTAATTTAGAAACACGTTCAGGAATTGCTGTGGTCAAATACGTCTATATATATGTCTATATGTGTTGGAGATAAGTTCCTATAAGTTACACATAGGTTCAAAGTGTGTTACTCATAGGTTAGAAATAAGTTTTGAGTACGCTAGACATTATCTCCACGTATTTCAACTTATGAGTAACTTACAAGGAATGTGTGTGAACGTGTGTCGGTGATTGCATAACTTATGGCTAAAACTTATGGCTTATGTATGCGGGACATATGAGTGGAGATTTTGTACATGCTCAAAATTTTCCAGTGACCTTGCCGTACTATGACATATACCGGCGTACTTCAGTGGGTTCTTCACTTATACAAAACTTACCTAGAACTTATTTGACATATGCCAGTGTAGTCACCAAATTTTTCCTGCGTCGGCATATGCTGGTTAAATTGTCAAGGTGTGAAGGGGGGCTTCACTGATAAATCTGTGGGCTTTCCCGGTAAGTAACCAAATAAAACCCAAATGGTATCATCTGGCCTGTAAGCCCAGTGAAAATCTTATGTATTTAAATGTAATATACAGAAAGTGAACACATCCCTGTTAAAGTACCAGATTGTCTGAAGTAAAAGGATGAGACCATAAATTATTTCAAAACTTTTTCCACCTACAATGTGACCTATAACCGGTACAACTGAACCGGAAAAAACCCAAATCTGTTAGGAAGAGATTTACAGTAAGCTGGTTGCATAAGTTTGCAACACTTGCTTTGTATTTGGAACTGTTCACAGGGCCCTCCATCTTGACTAAAGCTCCCCAGTTCCAGCTGAAGAAAAATAAGCCCAAAGCATGACGCTGCCACTGCCGTGCTTCAGTGTGGGTATGGTGTTCGACTGGTGATGCAGAGGGTTGTTTTTGTGCCAAACGGGCCTTTTGGAATTGTTGAAAGAGTTCAACCTTGGTTTTATCAGACCATAACACATTTTCAAACGTGCTTTTGGGAGACCTGATGCATCTTTTTTTTTTTTGCAAAATGTAGCTGGGCCTGGATGTTTTTCTTTGTAAGAAAGGCTTCCATCTTGTCCGCCATAGTTTGGACATATGGAGAATAGGGATATGTAATGCCGTGGTCGTGATGCTTTGTCGGCTCTCTGTGAACCATGGAACCAATTAATTGTCAGGAAAATCCTACGAGGGCAGCTGAACTTTACTTGGGGTTAATCAGAGTGACTGTAATTAACCTGGGCACAGGGGCCCACAAGCAAGTGTACTCCTAGTGCCGTTCCCAAACACTTTAATTGTGTGTACCCACAAAGACTGGCTGTAATTAAAGCAAAAGGCGCTTCAGTAAAGTATTAGTTTTAGGGTGTGCACACTTGTGCAACCAGCTTTTTGTACATTTTTTTTATTATTTACATTTTCTTCCCTAACAGTTTTTTCCTTTTTAAGTTGAACTGTAGAGGTTATAGGTCACATTAAACGTGGGAAAAAGTTTTAAAATGAGTTATTGTGGTCTCACTTTTTAATATCAGAAAAACCTGGTATTTAACAGGGATGTGTTCACCGTGCTGTATAATAATTTGGATAAATGAATGAACGTGGATATGGATTTGAGTTTTTTTTTCTAATCTATCTTTCAGTGGTATTGATTTTGAAGGAGCAACTGTGGGTTTGGCTTTCGTCGGGACCCTCTGCTCGGGTCACTCTGTCGGGGTAGTGCAGGTAACGTGTTCCAGGGAGACAGGAAGACCTGCTCTCACATGTTCTCATGTTGCTTGGTGTAATATTTTGTTCAACGAATTACATTTTATCAGTGCTCACAAAGATTTGTACAGATGCTCACTGTGTCCAGAAATAAATCTTATTGGTTGTTTGGGGTATGGGGGTCTTGGTGATTCTCCATCTTTTCTTCTAGTTCCACCACAACATTAATATTTAGTTAAAATGAAAGGAACACTTTTTAATCAGAGTGTAGCATCAAGTCAGTTAAACATGTGACATTGATGTGATCAGAGGGGGTTGTTAATCAGTTTCAGCTGCTTTGGTGTTCATGAAATCAACAACAGGTGACCTAGAGGGGCAACAATGAGACCACCCCCAAAACAGGAATGGTTTTACAGGTGGAGGACGCTGACTTTTTTCCTCCTCATCTTCTCTGATTTGGTTAGGGTCAGTGTTGCTACTGGTAGCATGAGGCCATACCTGAACCCTACAGAGGTTGCACAGGTAGCCCAACTCCTCCATTGCCAAAAGGTTTGCTGCGTCTCCCAGCACAGTCTTAAGAACATGGAGGAGGTTCCAGGAGACAGACAGTTACTCTAGGAGAGCTGGACAGGGCTGTAGAAGGTCCTTAACCCATCAGCAGGACTGGTATCTGCTCCTTTGTGCAAGGAGGAACAGGATAAGCACTTCCAGAGTCCTACAAAATGACCTCCAGCAGGACACTGGTGTGAATGTTTCTGATTGTTTGGTCAGAAACAGACTTCATGAGGTTGGCCTGAGGGTCCTGTGCTCATTGCCCGGTGCCATAGAGCTCAATTGGCATTTGCCGTAGAATACTAGAATTGGCAGGTCCGCCACTGGTGCCCTGTGCTTTTCACAGATGAAAGCAGGTTCACCCTGAGCACATGTGACAGACATGAAAGGGTCTGGAGAAGCCGTGGAGAACATTATGCTGCCTGTAACATCGTTCAGTATGACCAGTTTAATGGTGGGTCAGTGATGGTCTGGGAAGGCATATCCATGAAGGGAGACAGAGACCTCTACAGGTGAGGCAACAGCACCCCGACTGCCAGTAGGCATGCTGGTGCAGCGGGTCCTGGGTTCCTCCTGGTGGTGACAATACCCGGCCTCATCTGGCGAGAGTGTGCAGGCAGTTCCTGAAGGGTGAAGGACTTGATAGCGTTGACTGGCCCCCATGCTCGCCTGACCTAATCCAATAGACCACCATTGGGACATTATGTTTCAGTCCAACTGATGCCGCCAGGTTGCACCTGAAACTGTCCACGAGCTCGGTGATGCTCTGGTCCAGATCCCTCAAGACATCATCCGTCGTCTCATTAGGAGCATGCCCTGATGATGTCAGGCATGCATACAAGAACGAGGCAGCCATACAAACTACCGAGTATGTTCTCCCCACACCGGATTAATCCGCATCGGTAATTTGGCAGAGGTTTTATGCTGGATGCCTTTCCTGAGAGGAACTTGTGTACCCACCTGGAATCAAACCAAGGACTCGAGGGCATTGTGAGCAGCTCGCCCACAGAACTTTCCACTCCCATCAGTGTTTTTTGCAAACTGCGACCTCACTAATTTGTCCCATTAAGTAAATCTGATCCTAAGTCTTATTATGATAAGATGCATCTGGCAAAAACTTCCAAAGCTGGAAAACAAAGCAGCGAATGTCCACCTCTAACTGCCACTTGTGCTCCGTTACCTCTCAGGATCACACCAACCAAGCCATTGGGGTGGGAGCGACGCTGGCTCATGAGCTGGGCCATAACCTGGGCATGAACCATGACGACTCCAGCGCATGTTTTTGTACTGGGGATACCTGCATCATGTCTGCGGTCCTCAGGTAAGAAAAGTTGTTTTGAAGCCTCCAACACATAAGACTAGGTATTTAATTTTTTTTTAAGCTTCCGGGTTTTTTTTCTGTGCAAACTTGCTTTTCTGTTGGGGGTAGGGATGGGCGTATCATCACTCTGGTATCGTTGCTTCGATACCCGACGGTCGATACTTTTTTAAATCTCGTGATACCACTGTGCCAATACAAAACGTGCCATCTGTTTGCACTTCTGAGAGTTTTAGGCCTTAAATTTCTGTGTGAAAAGCATCCCGGGCGTAATTTAGATGGTCTTCTGTGTCACATGATTATGGCATCCTATCAGATGTCGGAGCCGAAGGCTCACTCCACTGCTCAGTCTGAGCTCACTGTGAGCTTTCCTAGTGAGTAAAAGACTAATGAGCATCGGCTGTTTGCACTGAATAAGGTCAATGTCCGAGTTCTCCTACAGTGTATTAAAAATGAGTGAAATTATCACTTTGCATGTGGTTCAATTCGATTTTTATATATTGATATAGCACCAATTCACCACAAAAGTTGCCTCACGGCACTTCACAGTGTAAGATAAAGAGCCTACAGTATTAGAGAGAAACCCCCAACAATCAGACCATCCTCTATGAGCAGCACTTGGCAACTCTGAGAATGAAACACCATTAAATAATTGGATGTTACTGGCTAATATTCACAGTGGGAATGTTACTAAAACCTCTTTACTACAAGTCAAAACATTCTACTTGTTTTCCAGTTGTATAGTAAGAATAGAACAGAAAGAGAATGTCAGAGAATTTGCTCTAGTTAAATAATTTTGTTAAAATTCTTTTGTTCTCAGTGTAGTTCAAAGAATCTAAGCAGGTGTCTGTTTTTCCTCAGCTACCCGGTTCCTCAAACGTTCAGTAGCTGCAGCAGCAGCAACTATGAAAAATACCTAAGAGACCGCAGACCCAGCTGTATCCTGGAAAAACCAGACTACATGAACATCGTCACTCCTGCAGTCTGTGGAAACGGTTTTAAGGAGAAAGGAGAGGAGTGCGACTGTGGCTCTGTGGAGGTAAATAAGCACATCAAACTGTTAAATCTTTCACTCTGAAGAATGAGAGCTTTTCTTTTCACAAACCTCTCCTCAGTTCCTTAGGCGGTGGTAGAAAAGAAAGTAAACCCTTTCAGTTTTT
>VUQH01049348.1:0-12336 GCA_015106775.1 Etroplus canarensis | reverse complement strand
TTATGCAAAGATGCACACAGACACACATCAAACAGACTACTCTACAAACATCACACACGCTCATCACACAGGAACATCAAACAAACACCACCAGCTTGGAAAATGCAAAGCACATGCATGGGAACACATCATTTGCACACACACGTAGCTTTGTGTTGTGTGTCTGTTACCTGGCAACACAGAGGCCATATTCAGAACAAAAACAAATGCTTATGTCATCTCCACTCTTTCTGTCTTTCTCTGTCACTAAAGCCTTCTAAGCAAACCCATTCCAACTCTAAATCTTCATGTCTGCATCTACAGATAAAAAGATTTTAGTCATTCTCGGTTTTGCCAGAACCATTTGGAGATTAAGTTCAGTCTACTGGGAATCCCACAGACAAATTTAAACTGAGCGCTGCTTTGTAATATCTCAATTGTGTACAATGAGATACTCTCCATTAAACATGTGGACTTAAGACTCCACAAGGTTTACTTTGGAGATTACCCAGCTCATTATGCAGCTACTGAAAGGCATCCAGTTTTACTTGCACAAATGGTTCAGACATCTAGTAGCTGACATGGTTTATAAATTATTATTACATAAATGAAGAGCCAATAAATAATCTAAATGTCAAACACCAGGTTGTTAAAATGATGTGACATTATAAACCAACATTCAAAGTGCTCAGTTCAATATTTACTCAAAGTTCATTTATAACACAGTGAGGCCTGGGCTATTCATTACCATTCAGAGTGACTAGCACCCCCTTGTGTCCAACAGGAGTGACAAACAGGTGTTTTTCACTTGCCGTTATTAAAATGATAACATGATCATGAGAGATATTTTTCCTCTATTATCTGCCAGTGGTGGCCCACATGTAGTCAGTATTTAACAACATGCCTGTAGCTCTGTCTTTGAATTAAGACAGAGGCTGACGTGAAGGGAAAAATCTAACTTCAGATATATTCTGAGCAAGACTTCCAATAGAATAGAATATATTGTCCCATTGGGGAAATCTGTCATGGAGTCAAAGTGCTGACCCAGTAGCTGTCTTCACAATACGTTAATAAATAAAACAGCAGTAAATAAAAATAACATCATACATTACACACTGCCCATACTGCACAAATTCATAGAAATAAAACACCAACGTAGTATAAAAGACAGGAATGATAAAGAAAGCAATAAAAACTTCCTGTGGTGAATTTTGTTAAAGTGAACAGTACTGAACAAAAAAAATATTGTAGTCCTTCTGAATTACTGAAGGCATCTTCTCTGGTGGAAGGCTGCAGTTAAGTTTGAGCTTCAGATAAACGTTGCTTTGTATACATGTCATGGATCTGAGATGATGCACAGTTTTATTTCCTCAGTAAGGAAATTTGGAGTTGAATTTGACCATGTTTTCATTTTTTTTTTTCTAGGACTGCCTTCCTTCACCCGTGTAAAGTCAGATTGCAAAAACGTATCTCAGAGTCCATGTAGAGTTCTAGCCTCTGTTTGTTACTCATTGGCTGGATTATGTACTTATTATCCTAAAAGCCAATGGTTGATACAAAACGCTGCAGCAGAGGCTCAAAAACAGCATTCTATTCCTAAAATAGTAGCTATTCTTAATTGGCTCCTGGTTAAATCCACAATGGATTAGCCTCCTCCTCACATGTAAAGCCCTGAATGACCAAGCTCCATCTCATCTTAAAGACCTCATAACACCATATCATCTCAACAGAGCACTTCCATCAGTGCAATGAGAGTCAGTGCCTTAAGCTATCATTACACTCAGTTTAGGTTTGGGTGACAGACACCGTCTCTCAAGATTAGGTTTCAAATATTCCAACCTTTCTGAGACTATAGTTAGGGCTGGATCAGGTAACCTTAACCCAGCCATTTGTTATGCTGCTATAGACTGGGGGACCTCCCCTGACACACTGAACACCCTTCCCTATACTCCTCTTTTCACTCTCCTTGCATTCATAAGCTACTGTCGCAGGTCACCAGATATGTTCTTTCTTCCATAGTTTGTAGTTTAACACACTTGTGGTGGAACTTTGGCTCTGGAGCCTGATGTTTCTGACCTGTGGTTACTAACCAGATCAGTGTTTATTTTTTTCCTCAATGCTTATATTCATTGAAGCTAGGTTAAGAAGAGATGTGATGGTCAGCAGCAGTATGGCTTCAGGCCGAGAAAGATTAGTACAGATATTTGCTTTCAGAGTGCTGGTGGAGAAGTGTAGAGAAGGTCAAAAGGAGTTGCACTGTCTCTTTGCGGATCGAGAGCAAGCATATTTTACATGCTTAGAGAGGAATCGTAGTATTGCATGAGGAAGTCTGGAGTAGCAGAAAAGTACATGATGGTGGAGGACATGTATGAGGACAGTGAGACAGTGGTGAGGTGCGCAGTAGCAGTGAGAGATGAAATAAGGCAGGAGTCTCCATGGACTATGACGTTTGCAGACGACATTGTGATCTGTAGCGAGAACAGGAAGCAGTTGGAAGAGAGCCTGGGGAGGTGGAGGTACACACTGGAGAGAAGAGGAATGAAAGTCAGTCAAAGCAAGACAAGAGTACGTGTGTGAATGAGCGAGGCAAGTGGAATGGTGAAGAGGCAAGGAGTAGAGGTAGTGAAGGTGGATGAGTTTAAATACCTGAGCCCTGTACTACAAAGCAAGTTCAACATATCCAGGAGATCTTTCTAAATGGCTTCACTTAACCTAACAATGGCATTCAGAATAAGCGGTCATATGAAGGCGGTTATCATCTCAAGAAGTCAACCCAGAGTTCTCTACTCTAGCAATGGTGGCTTTGACCAATAAAAATCATGGATACATGACAGATTTTATAAAAGAACTACAATAGTGGAAAAATACAAAAAGGTGAAATACATATTACAGGCTGAAATCAACACAGCTGCTACAGATTAAATAGTATTTGCAACAGTTTAAATGCTGTACAGTAGTAAAGTATTAAAAATGCTCCATGAATGTGTGAGCAATCTACTATATTAATAAAATTTAGCCTACTTGAAGCCAGGACGGAAAGCCAGAAGAAATGCTGACTGTGTAAGTTAACAGAGTAGACTACAAATCAAGGATCCTATATAAAGGCTTAAAGAAGAATCAAATTATTGTAAAAATTTTTCCAGCCAACAGAAAAATCATAAAATTTCTCTGAGAATTTATAGTTATTATTGATGCTCAGTGACTTCACACCCTCCTGCTATCTCTACACAGAGGTCTGGGGGATCTTCCAGGGTCAGTGACTATTTTCCAGAGAACTGAACGGTCAGTAGGTGGCGTTTTAATACCTGGAACTTAACTTGCTCCAAAGCAGATTAGCTTTGCAGCATAAGTTACTGTGGTGATGTACCCCAGAAAGAAGTGAACCATCATCGTAGCACTGAAAACCCAGAATTAACCCTGAAGTTACCTGGATAAGAGCAAATCCTGCTTCGCAGCACAGGGTGGAGAAGAGTGTCAGGGGTACTTTGTGACAAAAGGATAGCAGCAAGAGTGAAAGGGAAGGTTTACAAGATGGTGGTGAGACCCGCTATGATGTATGGTTTGGGGACGACACTGATGAAAAGACAGGAGGCAGAACTGGACGCAGTAGATGGGCAGCTCAGGTGGAGCAGTTTGAAGATAAAGAAAGGTAAGGTTGAGATGGTTTGGGCATGCACGGAGGAGGGATAGCAGATATATTAAGGATGTTATAGATGGAGCTGCCAGGCAGGAGGAAAAGAGAAAGACCACAGAGAAGGTTCATGGATGTCACAAAGGAGGACATGCAGAGGGTTGGTGTGACAGAAGAGGATACCATTGACAGGATTAGATGGAGGCAGATGATAAGCAGTGGCAACTGCCAAAGCGAGCAGCCCAAAGAAGAAGAAAAGGAAAAAGATGCAGAAGAAGCAGTTTCTTCTAAAGCCAAGTAAATGGCCTCCCACCTCAAACCTGGTTGTGTCTCTGGTTTTTACTTCTCCTCACTGTCACTAAAATGTTCTAAGATAAAAAGGTGACTAAAAAACAACTGAAGAAAAAAGATGTAAAAATCAAAATGGATGGAAGGGAGATATGGAAATTGAAGTCTCAGCAAAAGATTTTATATCAGAGTGAGCTTTAACTTATACACACATTGTGAACACACTTCACAAACTCACTATATTTGTTTGATGCAAACAAATGTAACTCCTATCACACTGACTCATTCCATAAAAAAAAGACAAACATATGCACAAAACTTACAGACGCTGAAGTAACACCGTTTCAGTGTTGTTCTCAGTGTACAAAGATTTAAACATTTTGGAAATAGTTCAAAGTGATATTCAAGATTTTTTTTATTTTCAAAAATGAACAAACAGTGCAACCTCAGTTTATTAGTATTGTTTTAAAAGAATATCACAGACCAAATGTGACGCAGTGGATAAGTCCAATGACGCCAAACCTCCTCCTAGGGGAAAAACGAAGGGTACTTGAAAAGGTTTGGGGACTTTTTCCTGAGTTTTGTGGGGAATCTGGATCTAACAGAGAGTGAATCAGAAGGACTGTTTTAAAACCATCCATTTCTTTGTGTTGCTGTAGTTTTTGTTTGAAATGTTTGTCCTTTTTTTCTTGAGTGGTCATTTTTCTTTTGAGAATTTAGACTGACGAGCGTTGAATATGAGGAGCAAATTGCTGTTTGTTTGGTAAGCGTTGTTTGAAATAAATTTCTAAATTATTAACAAAAAAAGAAAACTTAATGACCAAAGTCTTTAGACTGCGTTTGTTCAGTCTGTCAAAGACATGACTTCACACAACATATTTAACGAGTCAAACACCCCTTTCAAATGTTCGCTCTTTTAATATCAACGTGTCTTTTCATGTCCATGTCTTTTCCATAAAATTTGTGTTGCAATCTCACAGCACAAGTCTGAAGTGCCAGGTAATGATTCCTGCATGTTTGTGAGCTCCTCATGTCATTAAGTTCACACTGCAGGCAAAAGAATCAGAATCAAGTTTACTTGCCAAGTATGCATGCGCACACAAGGAATTTGTTTAGGTGTCAGATCTCTCATTTTACACAAAGACACAACAGCAAGACACACACACAAACAATAGTACCAGAAATGTGTTATTGCAAAAGTAAACTTTTTATTGCACAGTTAATTATTAATTGTTGCACAGTTGTTGTGCTGAGGTTTAAACATTGAGGAGCATTACTGCATGCGGGAAGAAACTATTCTGGTGTCTGGTGCTTTCAGGGCCTAAAGACCTGAAACATCTGCCAGAGGGAAGGAGTTTGAATATTTGGTGGCCAGGATATGAGGGGTCAGCGATGATTTACTCTTCCTGACTCTGGAAGTGACTAAGTCCTGAAGTGTAGCTAAGTCTCTTCCTATGATCTTTTCTGCCGATCTAATGATTCTTTGCTGTCTGATCTTGTCGTGGCAGGTGGCAGAGGTGAACCAGACCGTTACGGAGTTGGTGAGGACAGATTCAATGATTGTTCTGTGGAACTGCACCAACAGTTCTTGGGGCAGTTTGTACTTCCTCAGCTGGTGCAAGAAGAACAGACCAAATCCAAATTTTTTTGGACTTTTGTGACCCATATCTGATTTTTTTTTTAATGACAGTCTGAACAGCACAAATCAGGTATTTTTGAATAGGATTCAGGCCACTTTCATACATGGTCCTAAACAGGATACACATCCGATGCTTTTCAAAGCGACTTATGTCACTGAAGTGAGACAGGCGTCATAATTCTGCACTGAAGGAGGCGAGATGTAGCAAGATCAAATGTAAACAATGGACCAAACAAGTATGATAGACAACACTGATGGAGCTAGTCAGTGGAAAGAAAGTGAGGTTTTACTCACATGCTGACACGTGTAGCAGCCATATTTACAGGTACATCTCAAAAAATTAGAATATCATTGTAGTCAATGTAAGTTCCTCCATCAACAAAATATACTCATACAGATGTGAAACAATATTCTATTCAATTTTGTAATTTTCCATATAACTAGATTACAGTAATGCATACTGCCTAAGGAAAAAAGAACAAAGGCCAACCACCATGTAGACCTTTGTGTCTCACAACTAATTTTTAGACATTTTCAGAATTTAATTGCTTTTGACTCCATATTTGCATATGCACGATTACTGCCTTGTGTATCCTACATCAGTTTGGAGTGTTGGTTGTGCACATCTTCACAAGGTTCTTAGTATCAAAGACACAATGTGAACATGGCTGCTAGGGGGAAATTAGCAGTGACAAATCCAAACATTCTATATGTTCTGAGTGTCTTACTGAAGTTGAGGAATTAAAATGTTGGCATATTCAGCAGGGACACCCCTAGGGTCTGCTGTTAAGTTAATAATATGTAAAGCTCTTTGTTATTTTACTTATTCACAAATGTACGATTCACGTGTTTACTCTTTTTTTTTTTAAATTTAGGCTGTAGGGGTATGGAGATTTAAAGAATGCAAAAGAGCAGACTGTAGTGAAGAGAGCAGCGAGCTTTTGTACAGGTGTTAATAAGTTTTCTCCTACTTTGGCTGTTCAGGATGATATGCAGGTACATCTAAAAAAATTAGAATATCATGAAAAAGTTCAATATTTTTTGTCACTCGTTCCAGAAAGTGAAACCCATATATTATATAGATTCATTACACAGAGTGAAATATTTCAAACCTTTGAAAACACACCTTCAGCTGCTTCCTTGTATTCTCCACAGCAGATTAATCCACATTGGTAATTTGGCAGAGGTTTTTTTATGCCGGATACCCTTTCTGATGCAACCCTCCATGGGGAGAGGGGCTTGTGTCCCCACCTGGAATCGAACCAGGGACCTTTCGCTTCAAAGGCAAATGCGCAAACCACTACGCTACCGGGGCCACTAAATATTTCAAGCCTTTATTTCTGGAAATTTTGGTGATTATGGCTTACAGATAATGAAAACCCAAAATTCAGTGTCTAAAATTAGAATATTGTGAAAAAGTTCAATATTGGAAAGAAATGGTGTCACACTCATGAACTAATTACCTTAAAACACCTGCGAAATTTTCCTGAGCCTTTTAAATGGTCTCTCAGACTGGGTCAGTAGGCTACACAATCACTGGGAAAACTGCTGATTTGACAGATGTCCAGAAGACAGTCATTGACACCCTCCACGAGGAGGATAAGCCACAAAAGGTCAAGCCTGATGCAGTAATTCATGTAAAAGGAGGCCCAACCAAGTACTGAGTGCATAGAAATGAACACACTTTTCAGAAGCCTGACATTTCTGTTTAAAATATCCTTTTTTATTGATCTTATGTAATATTCTAATTTTCTGAGACAATGAATTTTCGGTTTTCATTATCTGTAAGCCATAATCATCAAAATTTCAAGAAATAAAGGCTTGAAATATTTCACTCTATGCGTAATGAATCTATATAATTTATGAGTTTCACTTTCTGAAATGAGTGACGAACAATACTGAAATTTTTCATGATATTCTAATTTTTTGAGATGTACCTCTACTTCCGTAAACACAGCGTGCTGCGTGTGATGTCACGCTTTCTTTTGCACATGCACGTCACTTCAGGGCTGTAGACTGTTCACTGTGGAGTCTGATGGTGATCGCATTTAAATTGTAATGTGAATGACCACGCAAAAAAATTGAATCTCAGCAAAAAAGAAAAAAAAAAAAAAATCTGAATTGACTTGCAGTGTGAACGTAGCCTCAGAAACATTATTGGTGTTCTAAATGGTAAGTTGGAAGTTTCTATTACAATAATTGCCCAAAAAAGCTTAAGAGTACTGAGCAAAAGCATTGATTAATTTTCATTAAAATCTTCATTAACTAACATGCTTTTTTCTGTTTTACCCTGCTTTTACTAACTGACACGAAATCAGTGGCAAGTGTTTAATGTGCAAGCTGTGTAAGCAGGTATGTAGATGCTTTCATGCAGCTGAACACTAAACCATCAACTCTCAATTGAATCCCACACTCTAAAACAGAGACAGAAAACAGATGGGTGGCTAAAGCTCTCACCTGCCTGCTGTTTTGAGTTCTCAGGGGTCAAAGTGTCAGTCTTGGTGAGTCTGTGACCCTCAGCGACCTTGACAGCCACAGCACGGCAGATTGCCCCTATCTTCCTCTCTAGGGAGCGCACGCCTGCTTCTCGGGTGTATCTAAAAGAGCCCAGAGAGAACAAACAGAAAGACAAACAACAATGACAAAGTAGCTCATCCAGCTCAAGATACATATGGATTTGTAGGTTACTGCAACGTGCGAGGCACAGAAAGAAAGTTATACATTTTTTGTCATTGGTTGGCTGTATTGCACAAACTAATGAGAGTTAAAATCCACTGAAAGAAAAGGAGGCTCACAAACAGTTATATCCAGGACAAATGAATCCGGTTCACCACCACTGAGTTCAGGAGCGTTATGACTACATGAACAGTTGTAACCACAGCCACAAAAACATGACAATATGAATGCATCAGCATTAATCTTGACATTTACCATTGTTAGCATAATGCCTTTCTAACATGGGTGTCAACCAACTTGACCACTCCCTAAATGATTATGACCAATAAGATCATGATCATCACCATCTAACAGTACAGACTAGAACAGTCAAGATCCATCAGGTAAACATTGTGTGTGGGTTTCACTGAACGCTGACCAATACTCTAGGAGAAAAAGCAATTTTTGTGATGGATGGATAGATGGATGGATGGATGGCTCAACATAGCACTAGCTAAGTGGTCCTTCAGCTGGATGAGTTAATAAAATTACTGCTAGATGTATTAGTGATTACATGACTGTCACCGGGCATCACAAAGAAAACAAGTTAGTCATGAGTAAATACTCGCTGTTAGTTTGAGGCTGAAAATCATGAGAACCTGTGTCTGTCCTGTCAGAGATGCTGTGTGTGTTTTTTCAAATTTTGTTTGTAATAGATCTGATCAGTATTATCATGAGGCTCACTCTGAGGATGAACATCAAGCTGTATGAGTTTGACTGTCTCTATGGTAACCAGACTGCCTCCGCAGGTCTGCAGACAAAACACTGTTTACTACCTGCAAAGACCAGGAGCATCAGCAGCTTCATGCTTGCAGATTTAAAAGGTGCCACACAGTTCGATCACGCTGCTGGGCTGTACTAACAAGCTAAATTACCATTAAAATCACCCAAGTTTTCAAAGAATGACATGATAAATCAGCTGACTCACAAGCACCAACATGAAATCAACAGTGTGGAGAAGTGAGACTGCAGCGCACTGTGCTTGGTGGAGACACAGGAGGCTGAATTAAAAGGTCAGCCTGCCTGAGAAGTACAAAACATTCAAAAGAAGGACCCAATAAACCACTTAATGACGTAACACTGAAATACCAGGAGTGGCCTTTCTAGTTAGCATCCTATGTGAGCTGCCAGCTGACTACATTCTATGTTTACAAATGCCTCCTTCAGTTTCAGAGAAATTAACCAAAAAATAGCTTTTACTAAAGCAGAAGGCAGCACTGTAAAAAGCTACTTACTTAAACTCTAGCTACACAGAAATACAAGAAAATATTTTACTGCAAGTGTTCAAAAAATATAAAGAGAACACTGATAAGGTATGAAAAATGTGTACTTCTACTTAATGTAAATGTATAACAATAAAGTTTACTTTAAAAAAAAGAACACATGTTGAATCTCTTTTAAATGCAATGACCATCACAAGTATTCTCACAGACAAGAGGCCGCTGAACAAGGCCTCTCTCTTCGGATCTCCTGTCTGAGATTCACCTAATTCCAGGGAGAGATGACAAAGTAACTGCCTATGCAGTCTTACCAGGTGATGATGATTGTTTCTACCCCATTTCCCTTTGAAATCAAGTGACCACCCCCCATATCCACCTACTCCAACTGAAATGACAAAATTTTCCAAAAGATTTGAAAATACCAAAGGAGCTTGGCCCTTTTGAGAGTATGAAACTAAACCTTTATTAAGTTATTCAGAATGAATACATTATAATACAGCATTGGAACGTGTCGACAGAGGATTCTGTTAATCCCACAACCCGCCTGTCTGCAGTTAAGTGTATGTCGGCTTATTTCCCAAAACTAATTCTAAGATAGACGGCTGCAAATATTAACTGATTGTGCACTTAAATAACAAAGACCAGGTTTGTCACATATGGGGCGTACCTGATGATTATGTCCTGCGTGGTGCCCTGAGGTATATGCAGTTGTTGAGGCGTCAACCCATGCTGCTCCAGTTGATTTGGGATCAGGTGACGGTGAGCAATCTCCACCTTCTCCTCCTGAGTGTAGCCTGAAACAACAGGCAGTTTCAAAAATCAAGGATCCTCTAGCTGTTCTCATCATCAAAATATTTCTAACATGAATGCGCTACCAAAACATTCCTCTGCCACTTCCAACGGATTTTTTCTTGAAAAAGCCTTTGGGGGATTTATATGGCATGCTCTGTTTTTCTTTGTAACGCTTGCCTTTTGATTACAGTGGGTGTAATGTCAAAACATATTACTGTATTAATGGATTGCACAGCTGACGTCTATTGAGTTCTGTTTTTCAAGAAATGCTATTTCTGATACGGCACATATTGAATCTTTTGGTCTAACACTGTGCTGTTCTACAGCGTGAGAAAATATTTCAAAGAATTAAACTCTGTTACAACAAAGTCCAATACACTGCAACCAATCTTATGCCCCAGAAAGAGCAGATGCTACATTTCAGCTCTGCCCTTCTAAAGGTCTTGAAATGATTCAAGATCAGTATCCTCCACATTCTCATTTTATTTTGTCCTTTGATGAACTGAGGGATAAATTTAATAATTCAATTCAATTTTATTTATATAGCGCAATTCACAAAAGGTGCTTTACACTGTAAGGTGAAGACCCTACAGTATTAAAGAGAAAACCCTAACAATCAGATCATCCCCTGTAAGCAAGCACTTGGAAACTCGGGAAGGAAGAACTCCATTTTAACAGGAAGAGCCTTCTGGCAGAACCAGGCTCAGGGAGGGGCAGCCATCTGTCTAGACAGGTTGGGGGTGAGGGGAGAGAGAAGAGAGAAAATAGAGCAAAGAGAGACACAGACTATAGGCGAGAGAAGACAGCATTTAATGACATGCAGCAGTAACAAATAAATGCATGGGGAGTGAAAAGAGGTGGGTGGAGAAGAAATGCCCAGCACATCATAAGAAGCCCCCCAGCAGCCTAAATCTATTGCAGCATAACTAAGCCGTAACTACAAGGAAAGTTTAAGCCTAATCTTAAATGTAGAGAGGGTGTCTGCCTTCTGAATACTAACTGGGAGCTGGTTCCACAGGAGAGCGGCCTGATAGCTGAAGGCTCTGCCTCCCGTTCTACTTTTAAAAACTTTAGGAACCACAAGTAGGCCTGTACTCTGAGAGAGAAGTGCTCTATCGGAAAAATATGGTACAATGAGGTATTTAAGATAGGATGGGGCCTGATAGTTCAAGACTCTATGAGTGAGTAGAAGGATTTTAAATTCAATAATGGATTTAACAGGGAGTTAATGAAGAGAAGCCAATATAGAGGAAATATGATCTCTCCTTCTAGTCCCTGTCAGCACTCTCACTGCAGCATTTTGGATCAATAGAAGGGTTTTTGGGGAGCTTTTAGAACAGCAATGAATTTAATAGAAATGATTTTCTAAATACAATCCCAATTCCAAAAAGTTTGGAATGCTGTGTAAAATATACATAAAAACTAGGGCTGTCAAAATCAACATGTTAATCCAGGTTAATCTAGTTGCATGATTAATTTGATTAAAAATAACACAATTAACAAACGCACAGCGTACAATGACTCCAAATCCCAAAAGTCCACCCTGTTGTGTAGTGGAAGCTTTGAATAACAACCGAAATGGATGTCATTCAACTCAACATTTTTTACTTGTCGAAATGCTGCAGCTGACAAGTAGCAAAAAACCAACATATTTTCTTATTCTGCACCAATGCCACCCACAACACTAACAGCATTACTTCCTGCATTTCAAAATAAAGCACTTTCTGTCAACTCCTTTTACTTTCTTCTTCTTCTTTCGGCTGTTCCCGTTAGGGGTCGCCACAGCGGATCATCTGCCTCCATCTCATCCTATCCCTTGCATCCTCTTCCCTCACACCAACCGTCTGCATGTCCTCCTTCACTACATCCATCAACCTTCTCTGTGGTCTTCCTCTTCTCCTCCTGCCTGGCAGCTCCATCTTCAACATCCTTTGACCAATATGTCCACTATCCCTCCTCTGAACATGTCCAAACCATCTCAGTCTGAGCTGTCCCTCTGATGCACTCATGTCTAATCCTGTCCATCCTGGTCACTCCCAGCAAAAATCTCAACATCTTCAGCTCTGCCACCT
>VUQH01049338.1:24074-40969 GCA_015106775.1 Etroplus canarensis | reverse complement strand
CATCCAACGTTGCCTAGCTACATTTTCTCTGACACCACCTTGCAGTCTCCTACCTCCTTCAGGTTGCACCTCCTGTATAAGATCTCGTCCACCTGTGTGCACCTTCCTCCACTCTTGTAGGTCACTCTATGTTCCTCCCTCTTCTTGAAGTACTTCTTCACCACAGCCATTTCCATCCTTTTTGCAAAATCCACTACCATCTGTCCCTCCACATTCCTCTCCTTAACACCCTACCTACCCAACACCTCCTCATCCCCTCTGTTCCCTACACCTACATGCCCATTGAAGTCTGCTCCACTTCATCCAACTTACTCCAGAATTCCTCTTTTGCTTCTAACTGGCGTCCAACTTGTGGGACATACACACTAACAACATTCAGCATCACACCGTCAGTTTTCATCTTTAAAGTCATAATTCGATTTGACACTCTCTTCACTTCAAGAACACTCTTCACATACTCTTCCTTCAAGATTACCCCTACTCCATTTCTCTTCCTACCTACACCATAGTAGAATAGTTTGAATCCACCTGCGGTGCTTCTGGCCTTGCTTCCCCTCCACCTGGTTTCTTGCACACACAATATATCTACCTTCTTTCTCTCCATCATATCAGCCAGCTCTCTCCCTTTACCAGTCATAGTCCCTACTCTCACCTCCACCCTCCTACTTTTCCTTCTCTCTCTCTGCCTCCTAACATGCTTTCCCCACTCTCCCCCTCCTTGGTCTTTGGCCAACAGTAGCATAGTTTCCTCCAACACCCTATTGGATAACGGCACCGGAGGCGGTTGTTGTTAATCCAGATCGCGACCAATCCGGTATGGAAGTTGTATTACGAATCCACATAGTTCATTTGGCAAAGATTTTATGCTGGATGCCCTTCCTGACACAACCCTCCCCAATATACCTGTCCTTGGGACCGGCACAGGCCCCTGTGGCTGGGTTGCAAAACATGTAATAATAATAATAATAATAATAATAATAATTATAATTATAATAATAATAATAATAATAAGGGCAAGGGTCTTTTCACACACTCATAAGTAGCATTTACCAGTAGTGTGAAATCTGGGAAAGTAAAAACTTCATACATACATCTTACAGTTGTTGTATCTGTCAGTAATTTGTTGAAAAATTAGCATGCAATTTATTTATTGCTGCCTCTGCCTTGCCCACTGAAATTAACACCTCCACTCATAGGCAGCAGTCAGATAAAAGAAAAGTTTGCATCTGTGACCTTGGCTTTTGGGCCACCACCAATAATAACAACCATAGGAAGTCACTGCTCAGTCAAAAAGATAAGAGTGAGAGTGCTTCCTCGTACCTCCCTCAGAAGAGATTAAACATTGTCTCCTAACTCCAGTTACTCTTTAGCTTGAACTCCTCAGCCACATTCCAAACTCCGAGGAGAGAAATATTCCACCAGCTGCCTTTTGTTCTGCTGTAACATGAATGTCTTAGAGCCAGTCTGCAAGCTGAAGAATGATTCTCATCTCTGTTAAAGATAGACTGAAGTAATGTCTAACCAGCCTTGACAGAATAGATAACTCACCTTTATCTGAATCGCTGGAAAACCAGGTTTTCTGCTCTACCGTGCTTGACTTCTAATTTCTTTCACTCTTCCTTGTTTTACTCTTTAGTCACGGCCTGAGCGCAGTGTTTTGGTATAAATACAAAACATGACGGGTCAGACAAGTTGGGCAAACAAGCCTTTTTGTTCCCCATGGCAGCTTATTTTGCTGAACTGCTGTATTTTGAGCTGAGTAGGAGCTTAGCTGAAGAGAAAAATAAAACCCTTAAAAAGTTTAAGCATCACAATTTCCATGAAGCAAGGACGTGCAAGCTATAGAATAGAGGAGCATTTAAGTTTGAAGGTTGCACAACTGGAGAATTAATCTGGAATTTCACCACCTGAAATTGCACCACATGTGATCAGTCTTGCCAAAGCATTTCAACACAAACCACATCTCCGCTGTGAGATCTGATTTCTCATTGTCTTGGTTAAACAGATCTCTGGAAAGGCCCATTGAAATGAACTGCACCCTTATCAAATGAAACCTGTTCTCCTCTTCCATGAAGGCTGAAGCTGACAGGAATGATTGTATAAGAGATTAGCAGGTGACATTCCTACTCAGCAGAAAACAGTTAAGTATCTACTCAGAAACCGTGCAGGTTATTCACAATAGAAAATGGACCTTCCGTGGCTGCCTCGAATTTCAAATAATCCTCAGCGGTAATTAGGCAGAGGTTTTGCACTGAATGCCCTTCCTGGCGCAACCCTTCATGGAGAGACAGGCTTGTGTAACCATCTGGAAGTGAACCAGGGACCTTTTTCTTGTAAATGAGACGGTAATTGGTTGGGAGCCAGACGGCTGCTGATGTGGCACCAGTTCGATTCCCCCCCATGGCAGCTGGAGGCCTGTAATGGGCTGCCTTCTTCTCTCTCACCTCTGTTTGTGTGTGTGCGCATGTGTATCACTCAAATGTGTGTACAGTGTGTGTATGTACCCACAAATAGAGTGTGTAATTTCCCCATTAGGGGATTAATAAAGTATATCTTCTTCTTCTTAAACCACTACCCTACATGAACCCTAGAAAATGATCCACCCCTAGAAAGGGGTCCACCATGCCTTGTGTCAACACTTCAGGCTGGTGGTGGTGTGATGCTGTGGGGGATATTTTCTTGGCACACTTTGGGCCTCTTAGCACCAACTGAGCATTTCTTAAACCCCACAGCTTACCTGAGTACTGTTGCTCAACACGTCCATCCAGGGTATCCAGCTTCTGATTTTTGCGTCCAGCCATCAAAGGTTGAATCATGTCAAACTGCTTTGTGGAATATGAAAATGAGTTTTCTGTACCAAGGTTGTTATAGTTAACTAAAAACTAAAACCGAGTGAGAAAAAAATGTTTTTAGAATCAAAATTATTCATTAATCCCAGCGGGAAAATAGCTTTTTTTAGTTAACTGAAATAAAAATTCAAACTGCTCTTAAGTAAAAATCAAAACTAATAAAACAATATTGTGTGCTCACAAAACTAGCTAATATAAAAATATACAGGAAATGTCCTACTTTTAGACTTTGATAAGACAACCTGTCAGATGAGGCTGTCTTATCAAAAGATGTGGACATGGTTGAGAGTCTGCTGCCTTCACAAAGTCTTGTGCAATTTCTAATCTGAATATCTTAAATCTTCCCATGACAAACACCAGCCACAGCATAACAATCAAGAAAATTAAAACTAATGATGAGATTAACAAAAACTGAACTAAAACTAAATATGTTCAAACAATCAAAACTGAAATGAAATGAGTACACCTGCTCTAAAAACCAACTGAACCTGAACTGAAAATAAAAATAAAAACTAAGTATAGTGCCTTTGGTATGTGGTGAAACAGATGCGCAGCTGATAAAACTGCAGTAACCATGTGATGCTGTGATATCAATATGGACCAAAATCTCTGAGGAATGTTCCCAACACTTTGTTGAATTTCCCCCATGAAGAATTAAGGCTGTTCTCAAGGCAAAATTAGGTCCAGGTTGTGTCTAATGAAGTGACCGGTGATTGCAGAGCATAGAAATTTGAGAATTGCTCAGTCTTGGTGGAGGTATGCAGTCCCTGACTGCTCTTGCTGATAATGTGTTTGATGAATTCTGAAGTGTACAGGGTTATATTCTCTGCTCAGATTCAGCCAAATGCTTCAAAGCTGATTGGACAGGGCTTCACGGTGCAAATGGACAATAACCCAAAGCGAGTCAAGGGTTTCTAAAAGCTAATAAATTAATTCTTCTATACTGGCAGCAAGACTAAAGGCAGAGAGAACCACAAACAAGCAGCGAGTGAAGGCGGCTGCATCATAAAGGCCTGACAGAGCATCTCAAGAGAGGAAACACTGCATTTGGTGATGTCTATGGGTTCTAGGCTTCAGTCCTTGAACTGAAGCTGAAAGTCTGCACTTTGTTTAAGATCACTCTGCTGTTGGTGTACAGAGACAAAATCACAACAATGTGTCACTGTCCCAAAACTTATGGACCTAACGGCATAAGTGGTAAAGGACTGAAATGGTACTTCTACAGGGCTTTTCTACTCTGACTGAGCAGTCAAAGTGCTTTTTACTGCAAGCCTCATTTACCCATATTCATGCAGCACTTTATGATTTCAATCGCGTTTTAACCATCACACACATTCACACGCCAGCGGCTGCGTTGGGAGAAATTGGCGCCCAAGTAGACTGGAGCAGCCGGGGATCAAACCTTCCCGTTACAAGATGACCCACTCTACCTCCTGAGCCACAGCTGTCATGCAAATCAACCCGCATCATCTTTTCTCAGTTCATATTTTTTCTAACATGGAACTATTTATTTTTTACAAAATGAGAAAAAGAGTGAATAAACCAAAACTTGAGCTTTTCTACAAACTTTCTTTAAACATAAAGATGAAGAAGGAAATCTGTAGAACCTTAAAAAAAATACAACAAGAGGTGCACAAAATTATTTTAAATAAAGCTCTTTATTTATAACATCAGAAAGGTCACAAGCATCTATGTTACAAGGTTACGGTGATTCATAGTGGGATTTTATGTCTGGTGGGTCTATACATTCACTTGTTTGTCTCAGAGTGGTGTAGCAGAACCCAGCTTAGGGCAGTACACCTGAAGCTCTGGCCGATCTACAAAGCGAGACAAAAAGCAACATGTTAAATATTGTCACTCAATATTAACACAAGAAAGAGAAATTCTCTGTAGCTCAAACACACACACAGTTGCTTTCACTTACTCTGTTTTCTTGCTTTGCGGCAGAGGCAGTCCTTCAGATGCTGTCTCTCTTTGCTGTTTGTGGGTAGGAGTTCAGGGGGACACTTTAGCCTGCCTTTGGCCATGGCTGCAAGAGAGCAAAACAGAGATGGGCATTAAAAATGTCATTGTGTGGCTGCAGGTATAACCAGTTACTGCATTCTTTACATGGCAAAGAATTTGCAAAGAAAAAAAAGCCAGAAATGAACAGTCTTTTAGCATATATTTATGATGTTATAGCATCATAGCAGCATCCTTTTTTTAAGCAAAGAGGATGAAAAAACCACCGGTCACTCACGTGTGCATCTGCAGCTGAGGATATCCTGTTTGGACACTGGAGGATAAGAAGAAGAAGCTGTTAAATTTAGCAGAAGAAGAGGGAAACGATGTGTAAGACATCACCTATGAGAACCAGTAATAAATTACCAATCAGCACTTCCAGACAGAGTGGAAACACCATAGCGTACATTCCAGCAGAGGCGCTAATTTACTGTCACGATGGTGGGGGAAAAAAATTAACTATCTTTGTGTGTACCTGTGCTGCTGTAGAGGCCGTCGACCAAAACGAGGAGCAGGAGCGTCAGAGCGATGATCGTCCGCATGATGGCAAAGGTTTCTCTGTTCACTCCCAAGCGTTCGAAGTATTCTTCAGAAGAAGAGGAGCTCTGAGCGCTATGGTCGCTGCTGCTGCCACTTAAATACCACTCCAGACAGTTCATGTGGGGTCTACACAGTTTGATCTTTCAGACCAGTCATGACATGTCTATAAGAGGAAGTGTTTTGTTTTTGTTTTTCTTTTAGTTTATCTCTCCATTCTGCATGGATTCATCTGGAAAATGTCATGAACCAAGTGAAAAGGTTACTCACCCAAGTGGTTGGAAAAGTGGGTACTGGGCAGTTTTACGTAGTTAGGTATTATTTAAACCCTGTGAGGTGTGATCATGACCCCTAACCCTGAGCTTTTGGAGCAAAACAACAATAAAAGGATTTTTATGTATAAATGCAGATTTTTTTATGTGGATGATCTGTCTTTGACCCCCAATTGACCAAGAATCTGGAGAACAATTTAAATACAAATGATACATTCTGATAGCATATGTTTACAGTCAGGGTAATCACAATGATGACTTACTGTAAGGGCAAACTTTCAACTTTAATTAATAAAAGACTTGCATTAACTGTTTGTTAAGTACTGCCATTTTTACAGAGGCCTAAATATAACTGGGCGAACTAAAATGATTTTAAACATGAGAACTGTTTTATGATCCTTTTTCAGTCAATGACCACCTGAAGTCTAGAACCAATTGACATCATCAAATGCTGTGTTTCCTCCCTTGAGATGCTCTGCGTGCCTTCAGTTGCTTTTCTTTTTCCAGGAACTAAAAAGCTGCTCTGTTGGGTTGAGATCAGGTGACCGACTCAGCCATTGAAAAATTTCCCATTTCTTCACCTTGAGAAACTCTTGGGTTGCTTCTTCAGTATATTTTGCGTCACTATCCGTCTGCACTGTGAAGTGCTGCCCAATCAGTTTTGCAACACTTGGCCCCGTACAGATCAGAATTCACCCTCTTACGTTTATCAGATCTTCAGTATAAACTGGTGACTGAAATAGTGCTTATGTGTCATTTCTCATTCAGTGCATAACGTCTGAACATCGTATTACTGCTGGCTTTTCCGTGGAACTAAGAGTGCAAAAACAGTCATTACAGTAGTTATGTTGCTCTTAAACAGCATATCATTGTCAGGAGATATGACATGTTATGACACACACAAGGGTCAGTACTGGGGCCAGAGTTATTTATTCTTTATATCAATGATATATGTAAAACACCCAGAGTACTACAATTTATTTTGTATGCAGATGACACTTTTTTTTTAATGGAGAGATTCACTGCAGCTTTTGAATACTGTTACAAACGAAGTGGCTCATTTGAAAACATGGTTTGATTTTAAACAAGTTATCATTAAATTCAAAAAACTAAATTTATATTATTTGGGAATTATAGAAAAGACCTAACAGTAAAAATAATACGGAGTAAGAGCAAGTTTTTAATATAAAATTTCTTGGTGTGACTACTGACGATAAAATCTGCTGGAAAACTCATATTAAATACATACAAACCAACCTGTCAAGAAGTATTTCAGTATTGAGTAAAGCCAAACACCTTTTGAATTATAGTCTTTACACATCATTTTTTGTTCACTTATATTACCGTATTTAGATTAGTGTGTAGAAGTTTGGGTTAACACTTATAAAACATCACTTCAACTGTTATGTAAACTTTAGAAAAGAGCAAACAGAATCATTCATCGTGCTAGATTAAAAGACCACACTAGTATTCTGTTTTTCAAGTCAAGAATTTTGAAGCTTATGGATCTTACTGAAGACAAAACTGCATTAACTATAAGCCTGGAATAATGTGTTACAACTTCAGAGGTAAATTAAACCATAGGACACTTTATACACAGACAAACATGAAATCTTTTTGTGTTACTATTTGTGGAGTTAAGCAGTGGAACAGTTTACCAGAGGGGCTGAAACAATGTCTAAGCATAATTCAGTTCATAAAGATATTTCAGAACATGCATTTGGAACAGTACAGAAACAGTCTTTGATAAGGCGAATGAACAAAACACATAAAATAATTTATGTTACCTAGATGTGTGTGTGTGTGTGTGTGTGTGTGTGTGTGTGTGTGTATAACCCAGCCAATAGGGGCCCACAAGCCAGTGTACCCCTAGTGCCAGTCCCAAGCCTGGGTAAATGGGGAGGGTTGCGTCAGGAAGGGCATCTGGTGTAAAAACTTTGCCAAATCAAAAATGCGGATTCGTAACAATGATCCGCTGTGGCGACCCCTAATGGGAGCAGCCAAAAGAAGAAGAAGAAGAAGAAGAAGAATATGTGTGTGTGTATGTGTATATGTGTAGTTGTATGTGGGTGTACGCAAGTACATATATATGTGTGTATGTATGTATGTAAACATAAATGTATCTATGTATGTGTATAGCACCCACAGTAAGTATTGAAATTAAGGTGACATTGGTTGAATGATAGACGACTGAGTGAGGGGTGGGAATTAATTAGTATTTATATACTTCCTCCTTTTCAGACTCACAACTGGGGATTTTATCTTTTTTGTTGATGTTTGTTGCTCTTTTGTGTGTATATAAATGCCTTTTATTGTGCCTTCTTTTGTTTACATGTCTTAAACTAACTAACACAGACGGTTATACACACACTGGAAAATACCTACATAAAAGCTCTGTACTCTGCAGCACTGGTAGAATCTGCAAAAAGTAACTTCAGGGGTTTTCTTTCGTAATAAAGAGAGCTTTTATTATAATGCCTTCTTCTTCTTAAATGCTTCTTTTTGCTGCCACATGATCTGGTCCCATTGGCATGTGCCCATGCCATAACATTGCCTCCACCGTGTTTTACAGATGATTTGGTATGCTTGAGATCATGAGCTTTCCCTTCTCTGCTTTTTTCTGTTATCTGCCCATCCTTCTGAAACAAGTTAATCTTGGTTTCATCTGTTCATTTGTTTTATTCTTTTTATTGTTGTTGTCGTTGCTGTTTGTTTGTTTCCAGAACCGTGCAGACTCTTTTAGATGCTTTCTGGAAAAGTCTAATCTGGTTGTGTTATTCTTGATTATACCCAGTGATTTGCATCTTATTGTAAACCCTCTGTATTTACATTCGTGAAGGCATCTTTTGATGATAGACTTTGACAATGATCCAGCTCCCTCTTTGGGCATGTTCTGAACTTGGATAGATGCTGTGGAGGCTTTTTTTCTTAACCAAGAAAAGGATCCTGCGATCATCTGCTTTGGTTATTTTAAATGGTCTTCCAGGCATTTTGGTTTTCTAGTATAAAATGCATTTGAGAGTAGGAGGATGCATAAATGAATCAACTAAGATCACCTGTAAGGCTGTAATGAACGTGTGTTCCATTTCCTTTGTAAGATAAAAACAAGAAAAAGTGAATAACTGTATTTTTTTCCTTCGAACTTCCAGAAGATGAAAAACTTTTTTTAATGTACCAAAGCTAAATGTGTGGAATATTAAAAAGGAAATGAACACTCTGTGTAAAAAGAATCTGTCTTTATTCATCAAAAATCAGAAAATTTACAAACTCTGTATTACAAGGTTATTACTGTGCATATAATCCCACTTGTTTATATCAGAGTGTGTAAGCTGTCACCACAGTGCAGTACGCTTGAAGCTCTGGCCGATCTACAAAGCAAGATAAAAGGCAACATGTTAAATATCTTAATCGAATATTAACACAGGAAAAAAAAAAGTCTCTTGCGCAAACACACACACGGTTGCTTTTCACTTACTCTGCTTCTTTGCTTCGCGGCAGAGGCAGCGATTCAGAGCCGTTATCCCTCTTTTGTTTGTGGGTATGAGCAGGGAGGGACACCTTACTCTGTCACGCAAGTTGCCTGCATGAGAGAAGACCAGAGATGGTCACTGAAAATGTCTCGTTACACTTCCAGCTGTAACTCAGTATAATTCCTGTATGTCATTTTTTTTTTTTTTTTTTACTTTGCATCAGGGTAATGTTGAAAATGGCAAAGAATTTATGAGAAAAGGACCCAAACATGCAGTCAGTTTTTCTTCAAAACAAAATGGAAACAACAGTTGGTCACTTACGTCTGCATCTGCAAGTCACTATATCCTGTTTGGTCAGAGATTTAACTGGAGACGTGGCACACAGTGGAAAAAGACAAGTTAGAAGTCTTCAAGTGAACCAGTAACAACATTTTTAACATTTTGTGACATTTTCTCTCAAACTCGCTTCCACACTGTGGTGCCCTATAGTGTATGTTTTGGCACAATCAGTTATTTACTGCCATGTTGGTGAGTATAAAACAGCAAAATCTACTGAAAAAGTTCCAAACCGATGATCTTGGTGTGTACCTGTGCTGCTGTAGAGGCTGTCAACCAAAATGAGGAGCAGGAGCGTCACCCCGATGATCCTCCGCATGACGGCCAAGGTTCCTCTTTTCACTCCCAAGGGATTCGAAGTAGTCTGCCTAACAGTAACCTATGACTTCTTCAGGCATAAAAAGGCACCTAACACAAGAGATGAACCAGACAACTCAGAAAAGAACCAATTTTAAGTTTGATGTTTAGTAACTTTGTTACTACCAGCTTGTCGCAAAGGCATGTCACATGTTCCCATTTCTTTAGTCAAATCTAGGAAAAAAAATGGCAAAGATAAGGCAGTTTGACAGACATAAAACAGAAATTTGGAGGACAAAAGAAGAAGTAGAAGGCCTAAATAAAACTATCTATAGCAGTTGAACAGCATCTGAACATCAAGTCCTTGAGAAGTATTAAAAAACACCAGACCTGAGAGATGCAACTATTCCTCCAGTTGATCCATCTACTGTTCACCAAAGCCTCATCAGAAAGGGTCTCAGTGGAAGGGTGGCTGTCATGAAGACATCCTCAAGGAAGGGAAACGGGGAAAAGGCTGAAGTGTGCCAAATGATGCAAGAACTGAACCAAAAATCAGTGGAACAGGTCATGCCCTTCAAGAAGCCTGGAGAACTACCCCTGAAGGCTACTTAAGGAAACAACGAGAAAACTCGTCTAAGAGAGTTCACGCTGTGCTGAAGAATAAAGGTGGTCAAACCAAATATTGACTTTCAAGCTCATTAGCAGCTCCTGTGACCTTGAGTTGGGTTACTTATATTTTTTTGCTAATCGAAGCTAAAACCTTCATGTTTATTTCGAGCAGCGTGAAAATATGGTATATATTTATATTCTTAGCACATCCCTGTGAAAGCCATGAAGAGCAGAAGGATGGATCATCAATGGTGATCATTGAATTACTGAAAAAAAAGTCATAAACATACGTTTCTTTTCCTTTTTATTTTTACAAATTATTTTAAAAATCCCAAAACTTGAATAAAATCAGTTTTCTCTTCCGACTGTCAAGATTGACAGTTCGTGGGAAATCTGTGGAACCATAAAAATGTGCAACAAGAGGGACACAAAAGTTTTTAGTAACAAAAATCTGTCTTTATTTACAGTGTCAGAAAATTCACAACCATCTGTATTACGAGAGTATTATGATGCATACTGGGATTTCATGTTGTCTTAGTTTACTTGTCTGTCTCAGAGCATTGTAGCAGGATTGAACCCACAGTACACCTGAAGCTGTGGCCGATCTACAAAGACAAAAAGCAAAATGTTAAATATCTTCACTCAATATTAACACAGGAAAGAGAGAGAAAGAGAAAGAGAAAGTCTCTGTAGCTCAAACACACACACGGTTGCTTTCACTTACTCTGTTCTCTTGCTTTGCGGCAGAGGCAGTCGTTCAGATGCTGTCTCTCTCTGTGGTTTGTGGGTAGGAGTGCAGGGGGACACTTCAGCCTGCCTTTGGCTATGCCTGCAAGAGAGCAGAACAGAGATGGACATTAAAAATGTGATTGTGTGACTGCAGGTATAACCAGTTACAATTCCTGATTGCATTCTGTACTTGGCATCATTGCATAGAATTTGTGAAGAAAAAAAGCCAGAAATGAACAGGTTTTTAACATATATCTATGATGTTATAGCATCATAGCAGCCCTGAGGACTGGAGTGTTTGTTTGTATTTTCATGATTGTAGTTTTATGAGCAAAGAGGATGAAAAACCATCGGTCACTCACGTGTGCATCTGCAGCTGAGGATATCCCGTTTGGGCACTGGGCCATTAGCACGAGAAGCTGCACACGGGGGGAAAAAGACAAGTTTGAAATCATTTATGTGAACCAGTTACACATTACCCAACAACCCCTTACAATGAATATTGACACGATAAAGAGAAAGTCTGTTTTCCCCATGCACCCACCCACACACACACACACACACACACAGAGTTGCTTGTCACTTACTATGTTGAGTTGGTTCACTGCTGAGCCGATTAGTCTGATCATTTTTTTCTGTGTCATTTATGGGCACGAACAGGAATGGACACTTTCTTTTTCCACTGGAAAGAACTGCAATAAAAAAAGGAGGTGGTCACTGAAATTGTCTCCTTATAAATCCAGTCTCATCCAGTTGTAACATCTATTTCATCGTAATGATGAGAAAAGACCCAAAATGTAGAACAGCCAGTCCTTCTTTCTTTTTTATGTCTTTTTTTTTTTTAAAAAAAGGAAACACCATGTGTAATAAAAGCTTTGTTTTACTGTATGTCTGTATTGAGACGATGAAAACCATGTGTCGCTCATGTCTGCATCTGTGTCTACGAAAATCCACCAAATTCCCAGAAAATGTGTCAGAAGAAGCTGCACACAGATCAAACCAGTGAGTGTAAATGTGGACCAGTTACAAGCCACCCATCACCCCTGTGTTTCATTTCTTCTCCTAGAAAGTGGCACACTGTTGAGTACAGTCTAGCAGTCAGGTATTTACTGTCCTGTAAGTAAAACAGCAGGAAAGCCACCTGTGTGTGTGTGTGTGTGTGTGTGTGTGTGTGTGTGTGTGTGTGTGTGTGTACCTGTGCTGCTGCAGAGGCTGTCAGCCAGAATGATGAGCAGGAGCGTCACCCCGATGATCCTGCACACAATGGCCATGTTTGCTCGCTTTGAAGTGTTCAGTTTTCTGTGGGGGAAGAGGAACTGCAGGCAGGTAAATAACAGCCTGGTGAGTCCACATCCACATGGAGAGCGCAGAGTTTGATCTTTCAGATCAGTCTTGACACGTCTAAGGGGCATTAGTTAGTTTTTCTTTGCTGCTGTTTTGTTTTTTATCAGATTATCTTCCAGCTTTGCATGGATGCATCTCTAAAATGTGATGAACAGCAGTTACTTACCATGTTGACACCTGATAAAGTGGTTTAATTTTTCTTTTTATGCTGTAGATATGTTTTTAACGTGAGCCTGGGTGCACTGGTAGGCAGCTTTTGTTACTGTAAGCTCATTTTTATTCAAATTAAGCAAAGCAGTGACATACAAACATGGACACTATGTGTTTGCAAGTACATATTTGTGCTCTTAGTGCATCTCTGTGGAAGCTATGAACACACTTGAGAGTGGGAGGATGCACCATGAAGTGATAAAACTTATTTAACCAGGAAGTGAACTCCTGAGATGGGCTCACAGGCAGCATTACCCTCAATGTTTTCCAGTGGCAGGAGAAACTGGAGCTCCTGGAGAAAACCTGCGCAAGCACACATGCAAACTCCACACAGACTTGGGTTTGAACCCAGGACCCTCTTGCTGTGAGGCAACAGTCCTAACCACTGATCCACATATGCACACACATATAATCATCTACAATCATTTGCGTGTTTTATTACGGAACTAAAATGTCATTAACATGCATTCCCCTTTCCTTTGTAAGATACAAAACAGTTTTTTAAAAATAAAAAAACTGAACAAATGCATATTTAGAATCTTTTTTCTTCCAAATGGCAAGATGAAGAAAGCTTTACTTTTAAAGATAAGTTGTGGGAAGCTATTTGCAACCCTAAAAACGTGCAAGAAGAGGGACACAGTAGTTTTTAGTAACAAAAATCTGTCTTTATTTACAATTTCAGAAAATTCACAAGCAGGTATATTACAAGATTATTATGGTGCATATTGGGATTTATGATTCCACTTGTTTATATCAGATTGGAGCAGCAAACGCTGAATTGCAGTACACGTAAAGCTCTCGCCGATCTACAAAGCAAGACAAAAAGCAACATGTTAAATATCATTATCAGAATTTAACACAGGAAAGAAAGACAGTCTCTCTTGCTCAAACACACACATGGTTGCTTTACACTTACTCTTTTCTTTTGCTTTGCGGCAGAGGCAGTCGTTCAGTTCCCATTTCTCTTTGTTCTTTGAGGAACACTTTCGCCTGCCTTTGGGCGTACCTGTGAGCGGGAACCAATTATAAAGCCTCCTTCAGCTGGCATCATTGAACTGTTTACAGCGGCAAAGAATTAATAAGAATAGGCTGTGCATGTACAATCTCTTTTTTAAACATAAACACCACAATATAGCATCCCACCAGCCCTGAGGATCACAGCATGTGCTTTATGTCTGTAATGTTACAATTGGAATTTTGAAGCAAAGAGGATGGATAAACCATCGGTCACTCACGTGTGCATGTGCAGCTGAGGATATCCTTCATGGTCACAGAAGATTTAGCACGAGAAGCTGCACACGGGGCAAAAAGACAAGTTAGAAGTCATTTATGTGAACCAGATACACATTACCCATACCCCATACACTGAATATTAACACGGTAAAGAGAAAGTCTGTTCTGAGAAAGTCCTTCTGTGCGGAAAAAGTTCCACACTGATGATCTTTGTGTGTACCTGTGCTGCTGTAGAGGCTGTCGACCACAATGAGGAGCAGGAGCGTCACCCCGATGATCGTCCGCATGATGGCAAAGGTTCCTCTGTCCACACCCAAGCGTTTGAAGTATTCTGCAGAAGAAAGGAGCCCTGAGTCTGACGGTTGCCATCGCTGCTACATATATATAAACACCAGCCCAGAGAGTCCACGTGGGCTCCACAGACTTGATATTTCAGATCAGTCTTGGCATGTCTAAGGGTATTTTTAAGGAGGGGGGATTACATCTCTTAACTCTGCATGGGCTCATCTCTAAAATGTGATGAATGCAGAGATAGCGCCCTCTTACAAACTGTGGGGTCAACGACAGTGAACCACCATATCTCGATCCTTACTGGGTTTATATAAAGCCGTGTGAAAAAGAAAGTTCTCACAGGTTTGTGGAAAAACTACAGTGGCTTCAGAAGGTAAACACGCTCCTGTTTAAATGCCAAGTTTTTTCTGATGTAAAAAAAGAGACCTCGATGAAACATTTCAAAACTTTTTCCACCAATCTGTAACCTGTACAATTTAACTGAAAAAGAAACATATATGTTAGGGGTGAAATGTATAAAAATAACAAAAAAGTACAATAAGCTGATTGCATGAGTGTGCACACCATAAAACTAATGCTGAAGCACCTTTTTGCTTTAATTACAGCAATCAGTCTTTTTGGGTAGGAGTCTCTCAGCATGGCACAGCTTCACTTGGCAATATTTGCACACTCTTCTTTGCAAAAGCACTCCAAGTCTGTTAGAGTGTGAGGGCATCTCTTCTGCAGAGACCTCTTCAGGTCACCCTGCAGATTTTCAGTTGGATTTAGGGCTGATCTCTGGCTGGACCATTCCAAAACTTTCATTTTCTTCTGGTGAAGCCATTCTTTTGTTGATTTGAATGTATGCTTGGGATCATTGTCATACTGAAAGGTGAAATTCCTCTTCAGCTTCAGCTTTCTAGCAGACGTGTGAAGGTTTTGGGGCCAAAATTGACTGGTATTTAAAACTGCCCATATGTCCCAGTTCCACCTGAACAAAAAACAACCACAAAGCATGATGCTGCCACCACCATGCTTCACCATGGGTATGGTGTTCTTCTGGTGATGCGTCGTGTTGTTTTTGTGCCAAACTTAAATTATGGAATGGTGTCCAAAAAGTTCAACCTTGGTTTCATCAGACCATAACAGGTGTGGAGTTTTAGCATTCTGATTCTGGTATCCCATAGTCCAGCCATATGGAGAATACGGGAGATTGTTGTCACATGTTCTACACAACCAGTAATGGCCAGAAACTCCTGCAGCTCCTTCGTTGATGCTGTAGGCCTCTTGGCAGCCTCCCTGACTAGTTTTCATCTTGTCTTTTCGGCAACTTTGGAGGGATGTCCAGTTCTCGGTAACATCACTGCGGTTCCATATTTTCTCCACTTCTTGATGTCTGTCTTCTCTGTGTTCCACGGTATATGTAATCCTGTGGGGATATGTTTGTACCCTTCCTCTGACTGGTACCTTTGAACAATAAGATCCCTTTGATGCTTCGTCAGCTCTTTGTGAACCGTGGCTTTTGCTTTGGGATGTAAAAGACTGTCAGGAAAATCCTACTAAGCAGCTGAACTTTTGGAGTAAATCAGAGTTACTTTAATTGATGGCAGTTGAGTACCCAAAAAGACTGAATGCTGCACTTAAAGCAAAAGGTGCTTCAACAAAGTATTAGTTTTAGGGTGTGCACACTTAACAAACCAGCTTATTGTATGTGTTGTATATTTCCCCCCCCCAACAGTTTTGTTTCGTTTTCAGTTGAATTGTACAGGTTACAGGTCACAATGAAGGTGAAAAGGTTTTGAAATGATTTATGGTCTCGTGCCTGTTAACTTTCGATATCCACAAACCTGTGAGAACTTTCTTTTTCAAGCATTTGTAGACTTTCTATATCCACTAGAAGTACACCCTTACTTCTTCCATGGATACTGAAAAGGTTAAGTAGCAGCCAGGTGCTGCAAATCAAATGCACTTGATTAATGGATAATCAGCCAGTGTGAGCACCTCTAAAAAAGCAGACGTTTTGGCAGTGTGCTTCTCTGGAGCATTCAGGCGTGCGTTAACACAATGCCACAATCATCCCAGGAGCAGATGTCCCAGCGGATTCACCAACAAGGGCAGACCGAGCAATCTTCAGAGAAAATACAACAAAAAAAAACGAGAGCTACATCTCAGAATCTACAGGCCTCAGTTAGCATGTGAAAAGTTCAAATTTACGACAGTACAGTTAGAGAAAGACTGAAAAGGTATAGCTTGATTGTAAGAGCGTCAAGAAGAAAGCCTTGGTTTGCTTAGGTTAGCAAAGATGCGTCTGAACAGCGGCGTTTCCAGGATTTTCTAAAATGGGGGTGACAATCAAAAGCAAAAAAGGAGAAAATGTATTATAAATTACTGATTGAACTTAATGCGTTATAATGACACCTCCTGCTTCTGTAACAATATGGGGCAATGAAGTGCAAGATGGCAAGGTAACAAGCAAATAAAAAAATATGGTCTGATTATGACAGTAAATATTAATTTTACTGAGTGGCAGAAGTAAATAACAGTGTTTCAACATTTGTGTGCAGTTTGCAAGGTAGATTTCTTTAATCTGCAATTAAACTCGGTGTTTTCACTGAATGCAATATTTCCAGTGATGCACTGGAGAGGACAAAACAGATTTTCACAGGAAAAAAAGGGGGAGCTAGACCACCTTGTCTCCCTCTGTCACCCCCCCCCCCCCCCCCCCCCCCTTTCATCCC
>VUQH01049338.1:5280-18699 GCA_015106775.1 Etroplus canarensis | reverse complement strand
TTTCCGCCCCCTCCCCCCCCCCCCCCCAAAAAAAAATAAAAAAATATTGGAACACCAAGACTGATTAATTTAGCTTTGCTGTGGACTCAACACATTTATCTGTGAGTCCATCCAGTCATCCTGAAAAAGAAGGAAGGTCATCCAAGGAAAATAACAGCTAATGAGTAACAAATGGTGAGAGCAGTAAACAACAGACTGAAGCATTATGAGCTACCTCCAAAGAGCAAGGATGGAAATATCACAGTCCACTGCCTGAGGGAGACTTGGACAACAATAATATAAAGGCAATGCGGCAAGATACAAACCACTCAGCAGTAAAAATCAGAAAGCCATAATAGTTTTATGGACTGATGAGGTAAAGATGTGATGGAAAGCCCAAAGTATGGAGAAAGAAGCGATCTCCTCAAGATCATAAACACATAAGCTCATCTGTGAAGCATGGTGGAGGTTGTGTCATGGCTTGGGCTTGCACGGCTGCTTCTGGAACAGACTCAGTAATTCTTTTTGATGATGTAACACATGACGGTAACAGCAGAATGAACGTAGGAATTCACAGAAAGATATGATCTGCCAGTTTATAGAGAAATGCATCTTTGTGATGCAGCAAGACAATGATCCAAAACACACTTCCATCTCAACAAAAGGAAAAATGGAAGGTTTTGGACTGGCCGAGTTAATGCGCATTTCACCGTCTGAAGAGAAGGCTAAAGTGAAAAACTCCACAAAACAGACAAAAGTTACTGTGTTAAATGTCTGGAAAGGCAGAACCAATAAAGAAACAGAAAATCCAGTGGAGTCTGTGGGTCGTTGGCTTGATTCAGTTATTGCAAGCAGGGGTTATGCAACAACATTCAGTATTTTTTACTTTAATTTATTTGAAAACGTTCTCTTCCAGTGCTTTTGTACACTTGAAAAACTGGGTAATTTGAGAGAAAATATGTTGTATTCTAGGCTGTTTAACATGTCTAGATGTAACTGTACCTTCGGCTGCTCCTTTGCATTTTCCCCTAGGGGTCGCTACAGCAGATAAAGCCACATCAGTAATTAGGCAGAGATTTTACAACAGATGCCCTTCCTGACATTCCTCCATGGTAAGAGGGGCTTGAACTAGGGAAGAAAAGCTGAAACTCTGATCTCCTGTCTCCTATTTATCTTTTGATCTCACACACAAAAATCTTCAGTCCACAGCAGAAATGACTGCATTGGTCTTGCTGTTAGAATATTTTTGAAGGGGTTCGTGTCAAATGCGATGTAGAGGTCCTGGTTTTTCAAGGCAGGCTACTTGTTTACCCCTGTTTCCAGAGTTGACGCTAAGCTAAGCTAACAGGCTTCCTGCAGTACATTTAACAAATGCTATCTGTCTTTTTATTTAACGCTTTAAAAGTTTTATGTGACTTTACCCCTCCCTGCTAAGGAAGTCAGCGAACCGCTGCTTACGATTCCTTTCACTATCAGAATTCTGAAAACATGACAATACCTGCATTTAAAAAAAAAAAAAAAATGTCGGTATTACGGAACGTAGCATACTTAAGTACTAAGCCTGCAATTCTTTTGAAACCGATGGGGACAGCATAATGCTCCAAGTGTACTGTCTAGCCTTACATGCTGAATAAGAACAAGGATGCCCACAAACACAGTAAAAACTACAAATGGCACAGGGAAAGCTACATGTGGAAGATGGGAACTTGTGTAGCTGTGGAGATAGCTCCACCCAGCTTGTTTAAAAGAAACACAGTCGGGAGTCAAAGTCTTTGCATTTGAGGCAGAGGAGTGACAATTGATTCACAAAAGGCAATACACGAACAGTGCTATTGTACTTTTTAGACTAGGGGAGGAGATACCTCCACTTTAGCTAAGCACCTAAAGGAGACGGCATCCAGATCTGTTCAAAGAATCAGTTCATTTGAACAATATTCAAAGTGTTATCCTTCTTATGTTATTTATGTTACCATTTACTTTGAGACAGCTGGTGTTGCTGTTGTGAAATCAGCTATGCTTCATAGGCTAAAACTGGTGGCTAATGTTGTGTAAATGCGTAAGCTATTGTAACGTAACTAACATTATACCTCATAGTAACAACTTTAAGATGCTGGCGTTCCTTTCAAAAACCTTAAAACAGTAAAGCCAAAGTTCAAAAAACGATGCCATTCATAGGATTCATTGCAGCATTATGTAAAATTGTTATGCTAACAGCAAAGAAATCACAGTACTGTATTCTGTTCTGTTATTAGTCTTCTATATAGAAAATCCATTTTTTGTAATGTTCAGGTTTATTTTAATACACGTGTTTATTTGAGTATATGGGAGAATCAGTTTTTATTTATTATTTTAAATCATGGTATTGAGAATTGTGTAATTCTACTGATATTGGTACTGACTACTAGATTTCTGTTATCATGACATCCCTAATCCCTATTGTTTTACATCAGTAACCACTAATCAGTACTGGGTGTTTCAAAAAGATGGACCCAGTTTTAATGTGTTATATTCATGATAGCAACATGGGGACAAGTACACAAAGTTACAAATGGCTAGCGGCACCTAGTTGTGGTCTTTTAAAACTCTATGCCCCTCCCTTTCATGTTGTAAACATTTTATCCGCAGACGTTTCGTGGTTGCAGAGATATAGCGATTCCAAATTGAGTCCATCTTTTTGAAATGCCCTGTAGTATAACTGCATTCCTGACCTAGAAGCATAGATTTCTGATCTCTGCTCTCTCTTCCTCAGTGGACCTGGATGATGAAGACTTGGATGACATCATGAACAACAACGGGCAGTGCCCCGTATCCCTCTCACCCATCTCCTAAACTTCACCAAGAAGTGCCAAGAAAAAAAAAATATCCCCCCTTGGGACGCCAAACCCCTATCAGTGATCTTGGCCTTGCTCCTGTCAAGTGTCCTACTGAAGCTTCAAGGCTCAAAAATGGCTCATTAAGCGCCAACTGAAGCCTAAGCCCTGACTGTACATAGCGTTTATTTAACTTAACCTTTGGTCAGACTGTGAATGATTTGTATTTCATCGCTCTCTACACTATACCTCGGTAGGTAGTAGACTATCAGGACTTGAGGAGGGTTTGGAGGAAGTGTCTTTGTGTTTTTCGGAGCTTCTTATCAAGGGCTACATTTCTAAAGTTGCACTGAGCAAATGGTTAGACGACAAGCATCCTCTCACCCGTTTGTTTGCCGGTGAGGGTTACTGATTGCCTGCGGGGTGCTCGTAATGGAACACGAACCTGTTAATGTGTATCACACAGGTGAATTGTTAAGCTTTGGTTGTGCAACGACTGTCTTTCTATACTCTCACACTGACGTACGTGGTGTACTATTATCCAGTGGATGAAAGCTCGCTATTTGCAGGGAAAAAAAAAAACTACTGCTAATTATTTATTGTTTTAAAAAACCCAAGACACTTTGTTGCGTTGTTACGGCTTCTACTTGTTTTTTACTCGTTTCTGGGCGAATATCGCTTCAAGTGAGATTTTTATGACCTTTCCAAACGGTGGTGCACTTTGTGGGAATGCCTGTTATGTGCAGTGTACATGTTGCAGACTTCTATGCATGAAGCATCCAAACACGTAACTGGTATCCTGTTATTTAAGGGCTACGTAATAGAGTTTGAAAAAAACCAAACCACTATTTTGCTTGTTAGATTCCGCAGAGTCAGCGTTTTCAGTGAGCTCGGTGTCGACTTAGGGCTGCTGACTCAGCAGTGCACAACAACGGCTTTGTGGAGCTTTTCTTCGTAATTCCCATGGCAGGGTTTCCCAGTTGGCTACATGACTGTGAGAAATTGTGTACAGTTCATTATTTTGATGAGATTGCCAAATGTTGCTACATCAGATTGACGCTTAAAAGAGATTCTGATTGGCATGCTGATTTGTAATGATAAAACTTAGTTTGTGTGCATTTATAAAGCGCTAATCTGCTTTCTGAACTACACTCACATGGCATCACACTATTGTGGCAGACTTTATAATTACAGTGTGTGATCACGAGATTATGGAAACAAGCATCGTCACTGCAGAGACAATCTTTGGGTCTGTAAAAGGCGACTCCTGCTGATATCATGTTACTTTGCCAGCTGTGAAAAAAAAATTTGCACCTAGTTCACTAATGATTCTATTTTCTTTTTTGCGTCATGGAAGCACTGCATTTCACAGCTCATTCCGACTTAAAGGCTGTTGTTTTGGGTTGTGATCATCTTTGCATGGAAATGACTTTTCATAAAGCATCTCGAGAAATAAAATCTGAATCTTTGTGGAGACTCGGTTTCTTGTTCAGACTGTTTTTTTGGTCACACTCACAGACTGTACATCAAAGACGGAAGAAGCTACCATGCAGTCACCCACCGGTTAGCAAAGTCCCCAAGCGAAGCCTCGAGCGGAACGTTTTTCAAGTCACCAGCTTGGTGAGGGACACTGCAGGTTAATAGGGTAGCATACCCTGCTTTATTCTTGCAGTGAACTCAAATGCAGAAGATACTGTAATGTACAAAAATGAACACCAAGTTCTGTTCAGTAAGACTTGAGACTAGTGTCAAATACCATAAGCTCTTCAGGAAAGTGTTTAATGATTCATCAGAAATAGGAGCAAAATGTTTTCTTTCCATAGAAGTCTCTCCAGTTGGACTTCTTGCAATAGCAGGAGTCACCCCCTGCTGCCCTTTAAAAATACAGCACTGTTTATTTCAAGCTACAGAAGCTACGCTATATGGACAAAAATATTGGGCCACCTACGGATTACACATGTAGGAGGTTTTATGGCATCCTATTCTAAATCCATAGGCATTAATATGGAGTTGGTGCCCCTTTTGCAACTATAACAGCTTCCACTCTTCTAGGAAGGCTTTCTACAAGATTTTGGAGAATGTGGGAATTTTTACCCATTCATCCAGAAGAGCATTTGTGATTTCAGACACTTATGTTGGCTGAGAGGGCCCAGCTTGCAATTTTTTATTCAGGCTCATCCCCAAAATGTTTGATGGGGTTGAGGTCAGGGCTCTGTGCAGGCCAATCATGTTCTCACACACTGAACCATGACTTTATGAACCTTGCTTTGTGCAATAAGGTACATTCATGCTGGAAGAGATAAGAGCCTTAACTGGACTGTTCCCACAAAGTTGGAAGCAGAGAATTGTCCAAAATGCCTGGTAAGCTGAAGCATTAAAATTTCCCTTTACTAGAACTAAGGGGCCTAGGCCAACCTCAGAAAATAACCCCACAGCATTATCCCTCCTCCACCAAACTTTGCAGCTGGCACAGTGCAGTCAGGCAGGCAAGGTTCTCCTGTCATTCACCAAACTCAGACTCATCCATCCGGCTATCAAAAAAAGAAGCATGATTACTTGCTTGACAGAACACCTATCCACTGCCCCAGAGTGCAGTGTCAGTGTGCCTTGCACCGCTTCATCCACCACTCATTGTGCTTGGTGATGTAATGCTTGTACTGTATATTTAGCTGCTTGGCCATGAAGCTCCTGGTGCACAGTGTTTGTGCAGATGTTAATGTCAAAGGAACTCTGTAGTTATTAAGTCAGCAGAACATTGGTGACTTTCACACACTATGCACCTCAGCACTTGGCAACCCTGCTCTGTAACGATATTTGGTCCACCACTTTGCAGTAATACCACTTACAGTTGATGGATGGTCGAATATCTCGGAGGGAAAATCTTTCACAACCTCACTTGTTGTAATGGTAGAATCCTATTACAGCACCTCAGTGTAACTCAGTGAGCGCTTTAGCTCACCCGTCCTTTCACTAATGTTGTAAAGACTGCATGGCTAGGTGCTTGATTATATATACTTCTGGTGATGGAAGTGAAGGAAACACCTGAATTCTCAGTGATTAAGAGGTGTGGCCCAATACCTTTTGTCCATGTAACGTATTTCATCTTTTATGTACAGCCTATGGTCACACAAGTATACAGTAAATGATACATGCAGCATTTCAACATAGCAGGGAGGCTGTGGCTATTTATATAGTACCAATTCATGAGAAAAAAGTTGCATCAGGGCGTTTTATACTATAACCCAGCAAACATGGTGGAAACCCCAACATCATCTCCACCAGTCAAAACTGGTCGCGTTACGACCACAAAAGCCGAAGTGTAGAGAAGACCCTCTCTTACAGAGTAAGAAATATGGATCAGATTATTGTAACAAAAGAATTACAGCATATGGTTGTGAACAAATGTCCACACACTTTCCCCATGTACACAGACTGCTCTTACAGCAGCCTGTCTTTTCAGCAATTCATGGTTATGCTCATCTAAATTCCATCTCTAGCACAGTGAAATTAATGCCATGGATTGTTAGAATCATTGCCTTGTTCCTGATGTCAGCATTATAAGCCTGGGGATGTTGCATTTGCAAGTGACTAATAAAAGTGAGGTTGCAAATTCGAGTAACCTCCCCAAGGTGTGCTTTCTTTTTCCCTCTTTTTATTCTAATTGATAAAGAGGAGCAGAAAGCAATTCTTGAACACACTTTTTCTCGCTAGAAAGAATGTTTAAAAACCACTTTTTGAACTATTTTTTTAACCATGATTAGACTTTGATCAAAAAACCCCCCAAAACACCAGGTGTCTTTTAGTTAGTGCTAAAAGATTTGCTGGGAAGGTAAAGACCCTACAGAGAAAACCCCAACACGATCCCTTGTGAGCAAGCACTTGGCGACTGTGGGAAGGAAGAACTCTGTTAACAGGAAGAGACCTCCGACAGGACCAGATTCATGGTGGGGGGGGGCAGCCATCTGCCTTGACCAGTTGGGACAGAGAAGAGAGAAAGGAGAGCAAAGACAGACTGAGACTATGGGAGGGAGAACACAAAATGTATTGACATGCAGCAGTCACAAATAAATGCTTGAGGAGTGAAAAGAGGTAGGTGGAGAAGAGCATATCTAGCACATCATAAGACGCCCTCCAGCAGCCTGTTTTTGTTCAGCCACTCAACACTGAAGCTGGGAAAAGTACCTAACAAAAGGGATGAACCATTGTTGTGTCTACACATAATAGACAACTTAGTAATGTCATATCTTTAGGCATTTTGCTACTAGCATCCTGTTGCATAAACACATTGTTTGTCCCTACAAAAAGATGACAAACATAACACGGATTGACAGATATAATAGCAGTTTTTCGCCATTAAGATGATTCCTAAAGGGGCTGTTCAATTCAGAGAAAACCCCAACAATCAGACGATCACCTATGAGCAAGCACTTGGCGACTGTGGGAAGGAAGAACTCTCTTTTAAGAGGAAGAGACCTTCAGCAGAACCAGGCTCAGGGAGGGGGAGCCATCTGTCTCGACCAGTTGGGGGTGAAGGGAGAGAGAAGAGGGCAACACACAAACTATGGGAGAGAGAAGACAAAATTGCACGTGGGAGACACAACTGTGCTACTAAACCAGTTTATATGGATATCACACAGTCTGCAGTGTTGGAATATGTTTATTATTTAAGTAAAGTTGGTCATGTTAAAAAATATCCTTTAATACATTTTTCATTATGCAGCTATCTGCTAAAAATGTCAAAAACTATGACATTAAAAACACAGGAGACACTGTTTAGAGCATAAAAAACTATGATTTTATCATTTCTGAATGCTACAACAAGCCACAGTGAACTACCAGTCATGCAAATCTACACAGGAGCAAATACCTACTCTTGACAAAATAAATAGTTGCAGTTTAATCTCATAGTGGCTGATAGAGAAGCCAATAGGGTGATAATGGCACAATGACTACAAGATCAAATATTTCATATCTGTGCAGGCTTTGTAGCAGGCTGGTATGAAGAGCTGTAAGTGAGTCCTGTAGCAAAAGGGCCTGTGTGACACAGTCACCCTACACAGTCACCCCTGCGTGTGAAGTCACACCCTGGTCATCGTACCATCTATTTCAGTGCCGTAGTGCAGTTTATATGAAACACTGTATAGTTACCATGCTTCTGTGCTGGACAGAGTGTTGACTTGCAGCCTACACAACAAACTGTAATTGATTACTTTCAATTACACGGTAAATGCTAATAAGTGCTGGTTCTAACATGGGGTTGCAAGTGTTGGCTGCAATACACCATTGAGGCTACAATTCAAGAGGTAGCCCAGGAGAGTTTGTCTATTAAATTGGGGGATCCAATTATAATGCATTTGTGAAGACTACTTGTAAACAATTGAGGAATGTGTGGATGGCGTGAGAGACATTCTTCGCTGAACAATTGAGAGTTCTGCATAATAATCAAAGGGTCATCAAAGGCCTGCCTGAATACAAAGTAATGAAAGTCCCTTTTCAGTACTCCTCGCCTCCTTCTCTGATTCGCAGTCGTCCATGCTTCTTTGCTTTTACTCCTCGCTGATCCTGCAACAAAAGGGATCTTCTTCCTCGGCTTCTTTTGAAGTCCCTGGCCACACGAGGAGATCTCACACGTATTCCTTATTGCTGCTCGGAGGGCCTGAGCGGGAGCTGCCAACGGATGGGTACTTGGACACTTGCTTCTTATTTGGACAGGAGGCGGCCAGCATGGCCCCGCCCAAGACGTCAAGGAGGGAACCGCCCCACGCGATGAAGATGGCCGCACCAAACTCAAACCTGGAGGGAGAAGACAGTTTTGACTGATTCGTTAACAGAATAAGCTGAATACCTGGCAAGGCTGAAAATCTCAATTCTGATGTTACACACAAAGACAAAACTTCAGTGTTAATAATTTTTTTTAAAAATTGTGCTGGTAACATTTTTGTTGTTGCTGTGTTATAAATGTTGTTGCTGTGTACAGGTAGGGTGTTATTAAACACAGCAAAGCTGAGTAAGAGAGAAAAATTAAATCAGACTATTGGTCTTCTCGAAAGGTGGGTTTTAAGGAGGTCTTTGAAAGTGACAACAGTAGGGGACTGTCCCCAGAGGCAGATAGGCTGGTGTGGGAGATGGTAAGCAGGTCTCTGTCTGAGTATGGCAGAACCTGTAATAGGGAGTGAGTGGAGGAGGTCTGATACTTATTTAGGGCAAAGGCCATGAAGGTGAGGAGGTCAGAAGGAGATACCAGATGTGCTTGGGAGCCAGTGAAGATAGATGAGGCTAACTGTAAAGGCAGTACTGATAACCCTGACAGCTGAGTTCCTCACATAGTAGAGCCTGCCCAGAGCTTTGATGGAAACGCTGAGTAAGCCCATTTTGCAATGATCAAGATGGGATGTGTTAATGGCACCTACAACATCTCATTCAACCACAGCATGAATGTGGAGTTGATCTTCCATTTTGCATCATGTCTGTTGGGACTTTATGCCCAATCGTCCAGAAGTTGTTGGACGAGAGGATCCTGGCTTGGGATCTCTGTTCAAGTTCATTCCCAAGGTATTGAATGAGGATGAGGTCAAGGCTCTGTGTGAGCCAGTCAAGTTCTTCCACACCAAACTCATCACCCATGCCTTTAAGGACCTCGCTTTGTGCACTGGGGCACAGTCATGCTGGAACAGATAAGAGCCTTAACTGGACTGTTCCCACAAAGTTGGAAACCTAGAATTCTTCAAAATGTCTTGTAAAGCTGAAGCATTAAAATTTCCCTTTACTAGAACTAAGGGGCCCAGGCCAGCCTCAGAAAATAACCGCACAGCATTATCCCTCCTCCACCAAACGTTACAGCTGGCACAGTGCAGCCAGGTAAGTAACATTCTCCTAGTATTCACCAAACCCAGACTCATCCAACAGACTGCCATATAGGTCACTCCACAGAACATCTTTCCACTGTTCCATCAGCAGTGGAATGCTTTACACAAGTCCATCTAATACTTGGTACAGTACTCAGTGATTTAAAGCTTATATGCAGCTGCTCTGCCATGGAAACAAACGCCATGAAGCTCTCAGTGCTCAGTTTTTGTGGTAATGTTAACAGAGGGAGTTGTCAGAGCGTTGGTGAATTTTATGCACTATGTGCCTGAGCACTCAGCAACCCTGCTCTATAACGTTATGTGGTTTGCCACTTTTTGGCTGAGTTACTGTGATTCTTAAATGCTTCCATTTTACAATAATACCACTTACAACTGAGCTTGGAATGTGCAGGAGGAAATATATTTTATAAACTGACTTGGTGTAGCTGTGACATCCTAGTTATAGTACCACACTCACATTTAGTGAGCGCTTTTTGAACCAGCCCATCCTTCTGCATGGCCAGCTGTTTGATTCCATACACCTATGGCAATGGGACTGGATGTAACACCTGAATTCAGTGATTAAGAGGTGTGACCCGGCACTTGTGTCCATATAATGTAGATGAGGCTAGTTGTTATAGTGCTAGTGATATCCTTGGCAGCTGAGATTTGAACATACTGGAGCCTGTCCAGAGCATTGCTGGCAATCCTGGTTAAGACTCCATTGCAGGAATCCAGATGAGAGGCGTTGATGGCACAGATAAGTACCTCAGTCACCTACTCTGAGTAGGATGACAGGAGTTAATGTTTCTGAGGTGATGTAACACAGATTTGGAAGGTGGATATCAGAAAGAAACCCAGGTTGTAGACTTAGGGAGATGGACAGACGGAAGCATAAAGGAGAAGATCTCCACTCTTCTGGAGGGAGCATTTTGAGATCCCCAAGAATGAGCTCAGTTCTTTTGGTATTTAGCTTGATTTTAACAAATGACATTCAGGTTTTTAAAAAGTGAATCACTGCTGTAAAAACCATAGTACACTCTCCTTTCACATTAGTTTGGACAAGGCAGTAAAAATGCAGTTCTTTCACAATGTTTCTACATGCATTCCTTTAGTTGCAGTATTTCATTAAAGGCATTGAGTTATACTCATGATAAAATGCAGACTTTAGAATTTCGTCAACTTAACAGTAAACAAGCCAAAAGAAAAACAGGTGCTTTGGGTCACTTACTTGGTGTTGACAGGAGTGTAGGGATTATAGAAAGCCCTGATGACATTGTGAGCAAACCAGGAGCACGCTACGATGGCACACAGCCCTGAAAGATCAAAAGTCCATCAGCACATCATCAAAACCAGAGAAAGAGCAGCCGGGCTTTTATTCCCTTTATGTAGTCACCAGGCGGCTACCTTTTGACTCTTGCACAATTAGCTTTTAGTGTTTCTGTTCTCTTCAGAGCCTTTTAGATCTCTAACATTAGAGTCAGTGCCAGGACTCATTCACTCTAAAGACCTCTGGAGGGCCAGGGCAAAAGAGTGGGAGGAAAGCTTTTTGGAGTGGGGATCAAACCTCCTCCTACCTACTGTGTAATGTACAGGATGTCTAGGCAGTTATGCTCTGATGAAACTGGAAAACTGATCTGAATTATTCATGGGATCACAAGAAGTTTCCTTCCACTCATTGTCTGATTGAGTCAGAGTGACTTTTGTTGGCATCTGCAGGACAGATAGTCAATAAATGTGGTGCACGAACGAAGGATTCATGACTCCTTCATTCTTTGCACACTGCCATAGCAAAGCTATACCGAGGCAGTAATCACAGTGTAAATTAATATGAATATATACTCTCTTTATTAGGTACACACAATTATCTCATCAGCCATCATTTGGCAGCAAATCAATACATTTAGGCATGCAGACATGCGGAAGTTCAGATGAAGTATCAGAACGGGGAAGAAACATGATTTAAGTGACTTCAAATGTGGTATGGTTGTTGGTGTCAGATGGGCTGGTCTGAGTAATTTAGAAACTTCTGATGTACTGGGATTTTCCCACACAAGCACCTCAAGGGTTTACAGAGAACGTTCTGAAAAAGAGAAAATATCCAGCAAGTTCTCTGGGCCAAAATGCCTCGTTGATGCCAGAGGCCAGCCTGCGTCAAAGCGATAGGAAGGCAACAGTAACTCAAATAACCACTTGCGACAACCAAGGTATGCAGAAAAGCATCTGTGAATTTTGAACCCTGAACCAGGTGCTACTCGCATTGGGAAAAAACAGGAAACTGAGGCTACAGTTTGCACAAGCTCACCAAAATGGAACAACAGAAGATTGGGAAAAACTTGGCTTTGTCTGATGAGTCTCAATTTCTGCTGTTACAAATCGAATGGTACGGTGAGAATTTGGCACAAACAACATGAAAGCATGGATCTATCTTGCCTCGCATCAATATTTCAGGCTGTTGGTGGTTGTGTAATGGTGTGGGGGAAATTGTCATGGCACACTCAGGGTTTCTTAATACCAAGTGACTGATTGAATGCCACAGCCTACCTCAGTATTGTTGACCGTGTCCAGTCCTATGACCGCATGACCACTGTGTACCTATTTTGCCGTGTCACAAAGGTCAAATAATCTCAAACTGGTTTCTTTAGCATGACAAGAAGTTCAGTGTACTCAAATGATTGCCACAGTCACCAGATCGCAATCCAATAACCTTTGGGATGTGGTGGAACAGGAAGTTCTCATCATGGATGTGCAGCTGACAAATCTGTGATGACATTTCTTCCTCATTCTGGTGCTCGGGTTGAACTTCAGCAGGTCATCTTTACTGTGTCTACATGCCAAAATTTACTGAGTTGGCATCTGAGCAAAATGAACAAGCTTGTTGCTTGTTATGTGGGGTCACAAAACAATTCTAACTACTTTTCTTTGTAGCATAAATGATCTTTTTTTAAAAGTAGTCACTCTGCACAATGATCTCTTCCTATTACCACTTCCAACCCCAACTGAAAACCTTCAGAAGGTATTAAGACTTGAATGCAAATTGTGAGTGCAGCTCTAACACCAATCAATCATTGTTTTTTTCCAAATCAAATGGAGCTCCTTGGCATGCTAGTGGGAGTAGAACTTCGGAGGAGCATCTGCAGCCTCACCTCCAACCAGCAGGATGATTCCTCCTGTCATGGCGACGCGGGACTTGCGTAATTTGTCACTTCCTCCGCAGGTGGTGCACTTCATCCCCATGCAGGCCACTCCCAGACCTGCGATGGAAACAATGATGCCAACTATCATCAAGGCGCGAGTGGCCTGGAGTGAACCTGGGGCGGACAAAAGGGAAAGAAGGCAAGAGAAGATGACGAAGTAGCTGGAGAAGTACAGCAAGAGTGTGTTTCTGGGAGTCAGTGAATAAATGGCTTTTTGTCTTGTGGAATGTGGGAGTGCATTTTAAAAAAAAAAAAAAAGTTTTAAAAACTGTGGAAAAAAATCCTATTAGTTATGTGGAGTCACAAAGGGATAGAGAAAGGTTCCACTGTGTCAGGGAGGCTTCCAGGTTGTGAATTACATTCGCATTATCCAGTTGAGACCCTTTAATGTGAGCTTTTCCTGGAACAGAAACCATGGGTTACACATGAGCACACACAAACAGGAGGAAGAATCTCATCTCACGCCCTTGAATCCCTCCAGTTTGAGGAACAATTACTGTCACGGTCCTCATCTGTCAGCAACCCCCTCCCACCCTACTTCTCCCACACACACACACACACACACACACACTATAAACCTATCACAGG
>VUQH01049335.1:0-13195 GCA_015106775.1 Etroplus canarensis | reverse complement strand
TTTATTTACCAGTTTATGAGGGATAACTGTGTTGAAGGCAGAGCTGAAGTCCACAAACAGCAACCCCACGTATGTGTTGGTGGAATCCAGGTGTGTGAGGGCTGGGTGGAGGGCCGTGATGATGGCATCCTCTGTTGACCTGTGTGCTCTGTAAGCAAACTGGTGTCGATCGAGGTCAGCAGGGATGCTAGCTTTGATATGAGACAGGATGAGTCTCTCAAAGCATTTGGAGATTATGGGGGTTAGGGCAACCGGGCGGAAGTCGTTTAGGCAGCTTGCTGTGTTCCTCTTGGGCACTGGGACGAAGATGGATGCCTTAAGGCATGTGGGAACTGCAGACTGCAGCAGCGACAGGTTGAAGCTGGTGGTGAAAACCCCCGCTAGCTGGTCTGCGCATGCCTTAAGTATTCTCCCTGTGATTCCATCTGGACCAGCTGCTTTCCTCGCATTGACATTGGAGGGTGGCTCTAACCTGGTGCTGCTGCAGCTGGATGGGGGTGTCGTCCCCCTCTGGAAGAGCTGGGCAGGTCCGGACCTCTCCGTTGTGCTGGTTGAAGCGAGCAAAGAAGTAGTTCAGGGTGACCGGTAGGGTTCTGTTGGCGGTGTTTGCTGCCGACAGAACAGATGCAAAAAGGAAGCTACAACTGGGTGGGGCAGGCATACTTTTTGACATGTCGCTACTGTATGAGCAGTTGTGTTGTCTTTGCATAACCTAAATAATAAGTGAAAACAACTGTACAGATATAAAGGGTGTCAAATTTTCAATCATCAAGTTAATTCTATGTTTTTAATGTATAAACCTATGCAACTTGTAACCACATCTAAAATGTAATTCAGTTAGAAGAGATCATTTGAAAGAATTGGACATGATTTATTGAAGTGCAGAGTTTGAGCAATAAATTACTTGGAGATTAGATTGGTAAAGCTACACAGCAGTGAGGAGTCAAACAATGGTAGGAAGTAGGACAGGACTGCCCTGGAGTCTAGCTACCGGCGGTGGTGGTGGTGGAAAGGAAGCAGGTGGAGATTTGAATAAGGATCTCTGACTGCCTAGGTTGAGGTGGAGATGGGGAGGACATAGGTGGCATGAGTAAGAGTCTAAAAGGCAGAATAACAGAAGAACACTGAGATTTAAAGCACAGGTAACAGAGGCTGATTGGACCGGAGTGATCATGACTGAAAATGATTGGGCTGTGATGATGATAACAGAATTGCGTTTGACAACGTGGGAAAGGAGACATGAAAGAAAGAGCCTGAAGTCCCAGGAATGCAGGGAGACAAATGAATACAGATCTTCTTTATCCAACTCATGCAAAAGCTTCATTACAGTGAAAATAATGGAGTAAAAAAATAAGTTACCTTAAACTTAACACATTTTCAGTAAATAGTACCAGGTTGGATCCCCTTTTTCCTTCAGACCTGCCTAAATTCTTCATAGCATAGATTCAACAAGTTCCTGGAAACATTCCTCAGAGATTTTGATTATATTGGCATGATAGCATTACGCAGTTGCTACAGATTTATCAGCTGCGCATCCAAAGGTGCTCTATAGGACTGAGATCTGGTGACTGTGGAGAAGCAGCCATCAGAAGATGGGTACACTGTCATAAGGGGATGGAGATGGTCAGCAAAAATACTTGGCTCAAGTGTTTAAATGATGCCCAGTTGATACCAAGGGGCTGCAAAAGTACCAAAAATATACCCTCACCACCAGCCTGAACCATTGATACAAGACAGGATTGGTTATTGCGTTACTATTACCATCCTATCAGCTTGAAGCAGCTTAACTATTCTAACCTCTGGCATCAACGAGGCATTTTCTCCCAGAAAACTACTGCTCACTTGAAATCTCTTTTTTGAACCATCTGTAAACCCTAGAGATGGTTATGTGGGAAGATCCCTGTAGATCCAGCAGTTTCTAAAGTGCTCAGACCAACCTGACACCAACAACCATGCCACATTCAAAGTCACTTAAATCACCTTTCTTCTATTTCTTTCTTCCCATTCTGTTGCTCACTCAGTTTGAATTTCAGCAGATTGTCTTGACCTACCTACGTGCTAAAAATAAAGGAGCCTTTGAGTGTATATCTGCTTCCAAAATCCTGTATCACAGCATGACCCTTTCTTAAACATAACCAAGTAGTTCTAGTGTCTAAATCCAGCCAAACACCAACTAACTACTAATTTTTTTTAAAGTCATCCAAGTCTAAAAATAATGTTTCCACCTTTACTTTTGGTTTTACATAGGACACAAATCACAGTCTTGTCAGTGAGAGTCCTGTGTTTGAGCCTTTCATTACTTCTGCAGGATGAGCCCCTACTCTCACATCTACAGGTTTATTTTCTCACATAGAAATGAAGAAAGTAATATATAATATTTTATAATATAGTATAAAAAATACATATTCTGGCTCCATTACACTATTTTCATCTTCACATTTCTGTCCTCTCTCTCTTCTTCTGAGGTCATCTATCTGTTTTCTCCATCTGACAAATCAACCCCAAACCCAAATTCAGCAATCGTCTTCGTCCTGGCAGAGTCATTTCTGGAGCCTTGGTGCTTTGGCTCTGCCGAATGGAAAAAGTTCAGCTTTGGTGGTTCCTGTTTTCCAGCTTTTGTTTTCAGGCTGTCGTGACAAATATGAATCAGGACCACAACTGATTAAAAGAAACATTTGCTAAAATGTTTTTCTCTTTGCTCTGGTTAACGCAGTTCAGCCAGCTTTGCTTTTTCTTCATGGAAAATCTTAATGCAGCGTCATCTTACTGAGTGCTTGAGGAGATGAAGGTGGAGACGAGTTGATCTTTTTTATGTGTTAAGGCCACTGTTGACCTGAGGAAATACTAGAAATGAGGCCAAAAACAAAGCTTTTCCTTTCACATTTACTGCTTTCACTGTATAAGATAACTCCAGCACTGCAGCATTTATTTCATTACCTTTTTGCTGGTGTTACATTTACAGGAAAAACCTATTTTTGGAAATAAGAGGAATCTGGTCACGAGAAACAGATCACTGCCTATGCTCATCAAACTTCAGTGAAATTTCATTCTTGGTGTCCAGAACATGAGTTCTCATGATTTTTAGAATCCTTTGTCCACTCAGCTTTGGGTGGCAACAGATAAGTAATGCATCTGAGTATTTGATGCCCACACTACTATGCAGGAATGTGTTGAGCCAGCCATTCATCCAGTCTTTATATGATCTTCAAAGCTGATGAAGTGGACAGACTGTCATCTCTCAGTTACTGTCTATCACCCTACCACCAAAACAGCAGCACATGGACAAATGACATCTGGGGGCATCTTGGGGTATAAGGCCCCAGCACACTGGCAAGAGATCCTGCAGGATGTGTGGTGGGGCCTCTGTGGATCAGGTACTTTGGATGTACACACATAAATGTCTAGCAAAGTAACCTGAACCTGTACAAAGCCTGTATGTTGTCCATTCAGCTTATGCTAGAAAAGATGTTTATGATTTCTTAAAGGAACTATTTTATTATGACAATTTCCATTAAAACCATGGACTTTTTAACCGGAAATAACCACAGTTTAGGAAGTCTGCACTATCAAAAGCTTTCTGAATTAGGCTGAGTGAATAGGTGATGTCCAGTCTGTGTTGGGACATATTTATATGGCAGATGGTATATGGGAAAAAATCTTTTATTTTGGCTCCTGCTGCTGTGCCTTGCCCACCAGGAGTTTGGCTTGATTCCCAAACATCAAAGCCAGTTTTGATGCTCCCTCTCCTGGCATCTCTGAGCATGCTCACAATGGGCTCCTCTTTCCATCCTCTTAGAAACGCCTCCCTCACACTGCTAATTGCATTTGCTCCTGAGGCATTTGAGGATGAAATTCCCTTGAGTGCAGAGAGTAAATGGTGTGAAATGAGCTCCATTGAGGTTCTGAGGGTTGTGGAGATTGTACAGTAACACTTTGAGTCAGTTACCAAAGATAATATTTGGTGTTCCTCCAATCTATCCATGGACTTGCAGCTAAAAGAACACAAATTGATTTTAATCGGCCGAGTTACAGAGAACTAATGTATGCCAACATTCCTGCCAAAGAACGCTAAACTTCAGGCACTAGCAACTGTGGTTAAAATTCACCCCAATTTTCCAACAGTCAGTGAAAATTAGACAGTCTCCCTCCACAGTATTTGTTGAATGAGTGGAGCCAGTCCACGAGAACCACAGACATCAACAAACTCTTATCTTAATTGATGCCAGACCGACCCATGGCTCCAAGTTACTCTGGATAAATAATACGTTTTGACACAAAGCCAAACTTTGAACTTGAGTCTGTTTAACCAGAGGCTTCTTCTTCTATCGTTTACCATGAGAAGGACCAGTGAGTGAAGAACATGAAGGTTCCGTTCAGCTCAGCAGCAATGGTGAACCAGGACTGTGATCAGATGACTGTTTTGCATGTCCAAGAGATAACCAAATGAGCTCCTTTAAGATGCACCACAATCAGAACATCTACAAGATTTCATCAAACTGATAATTAAAATGATCTTTAGTTGAAGCCCTGATGGTGTTTGATGGCATGTTGGTTGTAACACATATTTCAATCAAATTAGCTGACAAATAATAGTAAATGGACCAGTGCTTATATAGTACTTTTCTACTCTGAGCACTCAAAGTGCTTTTTACTACAAGCCTCATTCACCCATTCACAAAGGGCTTTATTTTGAGTGCATTGAACTATCATGCACACATTCACACTGATGGATGCATCATGAGGGATTTGGGGTTCAGTGTCTTTCCAAAGACGCTTCAACATGTAGACTGGAAAAGCCAGGGATTGAACCGCCAACCTTCCTGTCGGACGATGACCCACTCTACCCCCTGAGCCACAGCCACCCCAATGTATATAAATATATACATCAGGACATATGAATAATATGTCCTAATATTTGGCGTACACCATCCAAGATGTTTGTGCTCTAACTTTGGTGAGTGAAATTCTAGTATGTTCTTAGGCTGTTACTTAGGTCAAAAATAGGTGTCCCTGTAGTGTAGTGGTTTACATATGCACCTTACAAGCAAAAGGTCCCTGGTTTGCTTCCAGGTGGGGACACAATTTGATAACTTATGATGCGTTTCTTTTACTTTGGAAGCTGGAGCTGGGCATGACATCACACCCGAGATGGCCACATTTTAGTGATAGTTGCCAGAAAAAAACACGTCTTGATCCCTAGCAATTCAGCTATTGGTAGCGATACCTAGAGTAAAATGCAACACAATGCAACACGACACAAAATCATTTCTGAAATGAAAAAACAAAACACAAGCACTTGAAAACTGCACACATACCTCCTGCCTCCAGAAGCTAACATTAGGAGATGTAGTTTCTCGATGATAATACAGCAGAATGAAGCACATGATTTCATGAAGTTTTATTAGCTCCACAGCTAATAAAATATAGTTTGGTTACGACAATAACTATGTTTAATTTCACTGTAGAAGCAGAAGGAAATAACAGTGTCTCCTTGGTTTCTAGTTAGCAAAATAAAGGGGTTAAGTGGATCAAACCATTGAAGGGAGCCCTTCTTTCAAAACTTACATATTTATTACTTTCCATCTATAATTAACTCAATAGCTTTCATTGCATGTAATATTATTTGATAATAACTGTATATTTTAAGTGATGCATCAAGGAGGAAAAAAACTGGAGCTACATCTTCTCATCCCCTGTGTAATTTCTACCCATACAGTAGTTGCAATGACTTGACAGCACAACTTTGGGGGAGGGTTGGAAAGTTCTTTGCACATGCTGCTGCCATCTTGGATTGCAAAGTTGCGGCTGGTGTGGCTGCTCTTACTTTCCAAGCAGAATGTCCAACTTGAGATAGTTTTCCAGTTGAAAATTCCAACAAGGAACTATCAATTTCTGATTTCCCACTTCAAATGGAACGGCATTAGTACTCAACTCTCCCGTCCAAATAGAATTATGTTTGGTTTGAAGAATCCAAAATGACAGCAGCAAAAACACTAATGTTGATGGATGGAATTTGACAAGAGACATGACAACAGCATTGTCCATCTTTTATATACAGTCTGTGGACTGGACTTTAGAGAAAATGTAAAAGCTGGAATGCATGAAATGGTTTTTCTGTAAACAGCAAAGCAAATGACTTTTGGCATCTTTTCTCAGACTGAAAATCACCACTGGCTTTTTCTTTTAACCACAACCACTAAGTTTCCCCAACTTTTATCAGAAAAATCAAGAAAATGCACTTTGATAAATGTGATATGAGCTATTTTGGGATACATTAACATCAATTTCACAGAAACGAAGGGCACAGTATGGAAATGCATAAGATTCATTCAGTTATTATGGAAATCATTATAACTTTGATAAAATCAGAAAACATCATTTGCAGGATAATCCAGAAATTTGAGCTTAGATTTTTGTAGAGGTGTACAAATCCACGATGCTCATATCTACAGACAGGTGTAGCAAGAAACACCACCATGTTCATCAGGCAGTATCAGCTCACAGAACTTTTAGCACAAAACTGAAAACCAACAACGAGAAATTAATCACTAAGATTCCTTTGGTCAAATCATGTCTGCTCTGCTCTGCGCCAGCGTCAGATGGAAATGATTTCAGCTCCGACTAAAAGCCATTCATCCATACATTTACTGTAATGCTACAGTAGAGTCTGCTTTGAAAACTGATCTGCTGTCACTAAGTGCTGCAGTCAAATTAATTCCAAGCCAACAGGGAGAAACTGGCAGGAGCACAAAGAAAGGAAAATACTTTGTATCCAAACCGACTGAAAGTGGAGAAACAAAACACCTTCCATAAAATAATGAGAACAAAATGTAAGAGGGATATCCTGACATGTCAAGAAGACTAGAAGTGAATAAGCCAAGATCAGAGTTAGAATTTTTAAATACAGCTAACTTCAGATTGTATTTTAGGTCAGTTTAAGATTTTACTGAAAAACTAAAAGTCCAGTGTCCAGTATATCCACGATCCCTCCTCCGTTTGGTTTGAAAGGGCCCACGGCCTTGGCTGATGATGCCAGGGTTGCCAGTAAAATTTACAAGAAGAAGAAGAACATGTCTTAACTATCTCAGCCTTGCCTCTCTGACTTTGTCTCCAGACTTCTCAACCTGAGCTGTCCCTCTGATGGACTCATTTCTAATCCTGTCCATCCTGGTCACTTCCAGCAAAAATCTCAGCATATTCAATTCTGCCACCTCCAGCTCTGCCTCCTGTCTTCCTGTCAGTGCCACCGTCTCCAAACCATACATCATAACAGGCCTCACTACCGTCTTGTAAACCTTCTCTTTCACTCTTGCTGCTATTCTTCTGTCACAAAGCACTCCTGACACTCATCTCCACCCACTCCACCCTGCCTGCACTCTCTTCTTCACCTCTCTTTTGGACTGTCTGTTGCTTTTGAATGGATGATCCCAGGTATTTAAACTCATCCATCTTCACATGGCTTGCACATTGTGAATTAAAATGTGAGTGGACACAAGGCAAGTTCAGGGTGCAGTATGACAGCATAAAAAGACATAAATAGAATGTAAAAAAAACACAGAAGCAAAAACACAAACAGTAAAATTTTGTAAATCATGTTTCCACATTAATGTCCTGAAGGATTATAAAGCAGGTCATGCTTCAGGGCAAGAGATGATGAGCACGCAGCTGTTTTTGTTAAACAACAACTAATCTGGTTAGTCTGTGAACAGACATACACACAGCAGCTTCTCTGCACACCCAGACTACTCTTAGCTTTCTGCCACCAAGTTCAGCGAGTATTTCTCATGAAATAGTAAAATGTTATTATTTATATTTTACACACCATCTCAGCCTTTTTGGAATTGGGGTTGTATATCCTGGTTAGGTCATGAGTATATCACAGAGCTAACATATAGAGACAGACAACTATTCACACTCACTTTTACACCTACAGCCATTTTAGAGCCTCCAGTTTACCTAACATGCATGTCTTTGACTGTGTGAGGAAGCTGTAGTACCTAAAACAAAGAAATAAGTAATTCCAACATCTGATTGCTGCCTCTGTCTGCTCTCTGGCTGGATGTTTGCTTGGAAAAGCTGGGACGCAGAGACAGCAAACACCGAAACATGCTGAGACATTTGGAAGGAAGGCCTGTCATTATGGCCTGAGGCTTCGGCTCTGGTCAAGGGAGGACTATATGTGGGCAGGAAAGCTGCGGTCTGTCCAGAAGAAGTCCTTGTTTCAATTTCTGGGTGTCAACTGACTTTGTCTATGTGATCTCTGACCCTGGGTGCCAAGCAAATGAGAATTTGCTGCTTTTCCTCATCATGCACCACTTGTCAGAAAATCTAGTCCAAGTGATTAACTAAAGTAATGTGCATAAGTATTCTGCGCTCAGTTTCCCAGAGGCCAGGGGAACATTGTCAGATGTCTTATTCTTTAATCTATCCGATGACAGAATAGAAAGCCAAATATAGGTTGGCATGTTTGGTATCTACCAGAGACAGACTCAGAAAAACAGCTCCATAGTGCTGGAGCTGAAAGAATTTCCAGTAGCAACCTTTAAGTGAAAAAAGAATGAATTCACACACTAATTTATATGTAATTGTTCACAATGGCTCATCTAAAAAATGTATTACCCCAAACTGAACTCTGGTTTTTGGCCTAATGTATCTCTGAAACAGTTGATATTTTTAAAGGAAATTCGTAAGGCTGCAGAATAAATGACGGCATGTTTTGGAAACAGAGGTACTGTATAAATTCAACATGTTTTTGCAGACTTAAATATGGCAAATCTCTTTGCTCATAAAATCACTCTTAAAATCAGATGCTGAAGCTTTCACAATCTGCTATTGTGCTCAAAGACAAAAGGAACAGTTAAAGCAGACATTTATTTACAGGGCAAAAGCTGTGCATGGCTAGTTTGAGGTAAATTCAGAGGAACTGTTGAGCTCATCAAACTGTGACTTCCATAAACTTACTGAACACTATAAAAACAGTCATAAGGGCGAATGAACTTCAAGAGAGTTTTGCAGATGGACTGAAATATTTCATACAGTCATAAAAAGCATGGGGTTTGTGTCAATGCTGCTTATTCTGCAGGCTGTGAGCATTGTGATAAGGAAAATCATACAAGTCAACACAGTTTCTTTGGGTCAGGGCCAAAGGTGGTGCCACCTACTGTACGCACATAAAAAATGCTGGAGAAATCTCACTATGATAGATTTTCCATCATTGTTTTGGAGCCTTTAGTACTGTTGTTTATCCTGCCACATTCATTAGAGAAAACAAAACTTTTTTTAAAAAATTGCAGAAAAGAAAAGTGAAATAATTTTGCAAAAAAGAGCTGACATACTGAAAAAGAGAAGTCAGAAAAAAAAATAAAAACACCCCAGTGTTGTATATTATCATGGCCGCTTCATTAGGCATACCTGTTCAGTTGTTGGGTAACACAAAGGTCCAGTCAGCTGATTGCATAGCAGCAACTCAAAGCAGGTAGGCCTATAGACATGAGACAACCTGCTGAACTTCAAAGCAATCATCCAAGTGGGGAAAATAGGTGATTTAAGTGACCGTGAATGTGGCGTGGTTGTTGTCAGACAGGCTGGTCTTAGTATTTAGAAGCTGCTGATCTACTGAGATTTTCCAGCACAACCATGGAACCAACCATTTACAGAGAATGGTCTGAAGAGGAGGAAATATCCTGTGAAGACCACTGGGTGCCACTCCTGTCAGCTGAGAACAGGAAACTGAGGCTGCAGTGTTAGATGGTCTCATCAAAACTGAAAAAATTGAGAACAAAAAGGAAACATTTTTCCTGTTTAGCTTCTTAATTTTTGCTGTGACATTTGGATTGCAAAGTGAAAGCATGGATTCATCCATCTGCTGTACCAGTGGTTCAAGCTATAGTGTTATGATGATGAAAGGTATATTTTCTTGGCACACTTTTAAAGTCAAAGTCAACTTTATTATCAGTTCTGCTATAATTACATTACATGTACAGAATCAAAATGCCTTTGGGCCTCTTAGTACCAACTGACCATCATTTGATGCCAAAGCCTACCAGACTATTGTTGCTGACTATGTCCATCCCTTTACGACATAAATGCACCCATCTTCTGATGGTGGCTTCCAGCATGATAATGCACCATGTCACAAAGCTCATTGGTTTCTTGAACATGATTATGAGTTCACTGTATTGAAATGGCCTCCATAGCCATCAGATCTCATAGCAATAGAGCACCTTGAGGATGTGGTGCAGGGGGAGATTTGAAAAATTAAGGCAGTTCTGAAGTTCTGATGTTTCCGGACTCGAATCTATGCCATTAAGAACTGAGACAGCTCTGAAAGCAAAACTAAGTCTATCCCAGGACTAGCAAGGTGTACTTAATAAACTGACTGTGTGTATTTGGATGACACTTTGGCTTTCTGTTAAATTTACAATAATTTCAACATGTCAATTTCATATTTTTCCATAAGATTGAAATGCAACAAAGCTGATGTGAAACCAGCCTGATTATTCGTCCTACATACAGTATACCAACCATCTAAATAATGTATCATCACACACACCACATCTCTGCTGATATCTTGTGACTATTACTATTGCCGATAACAACCGGCTTTATTTGGTTTGATTGACGGAAGACAAATCTATTTATTTTCAAACTATTCGTATTTTTTAATTAAATTAAAGAAATGTGCTAAACATACGTGCAGAATTTTTACTGGAAACACAGCAATTTTGTATTTGAACCAACATCGTTGGTATTATACCCATGATCCCTGTTCCAAATGATCCCCAACACCAATTTTAATACCATTACTTCTCATGCTACATTCTGTAACAAATGCTGCCAATAATTCCATAAAATACAAACAAGGAGTAATATTAGAGCTCTTTTGAGAAAATTGGGTTAAATTTCTTTTAAAAAAGCCAAACTTTTGTTTTTTATTTATCCTGCCACTTCTCTCTTCAGGATGATTGACAGCTGCTCCTCCTGAACCCCAGAATGCCTGTGGTGCCAGTGGGCGGGGCATCCTCCTCCCACCATGCTGTACCTGTTGCACTCACCTGCTCCTGGCTGTTCCTGCTCTTTCATTCAGTTTTTGGTCAGAAACCCGCCAAGCTGCCTCTGATTGGCCGGAAACCTTTTATTGCTGCCTGGAATGCCCCGCTGGACTTGTGCACCATCAAGTACAACATCACCACCAACCTTGACCACCTCTTCCACATCCATGGTAGCCCACGTGCTGATTGGACGGGCCAGAATGTCACTATTTTCTACGCCAACCGACTGGGCTACTACCCCTACTACAGCCCACAGGGCAGTGCCATGCATGGCGGTCTGCCTCAGAACTGCAGCCTCGACCGGCACCTGCTCAAAGCTTACCAAGACATAAACCACTTTATCCCTGCAGAGGACTTCCGTGGCCTGGCTGTCATCGACTGGGAGTTCTGGCGACCTCAGTGGAGTCGCAACTGGCATAAAAAGGACATCTATAGACGCAAATCAAAGGAGTTGACTATGAACGCATACTTCAATGTGACTGCAGCACAGGTGGAGGAGCTGGCACGGCGGAGGTTTGAGAAAAGTGCCAAGATGTTCATGCAGAGGACTATTCAGTTGGGGACACGACTTCGTCCCAGTGCCCTCTGGGGTTTCTACCTCTATCCTGACTGTCACAACTACAACCTGCATGATCAGAACTATACAGGCTGCTGCCCTTTATTGGAGAGGGTGAGGAATGATGAGCTGGTGTGGCTGTGGAACAGCAGCACTGCTCTCTTTCCCTCTGTGACAATCAGGAAGCATCACAGTAACAGCATCAGCAATCTGCACTTCACCCAGCACAGGATCCGAGAGTCACTCCGAGTCGCCTCGCTGACTTCGAAGGAATACGACCTTCCCACCTACGTGTACCTGAGGCTTGGTTACCGAGAAGAGGCCCTCGCCTTCCTCACTACAGTAAGAACAAAGTTTATCAAAACAATGTGTTTTACTATAACTGTGTGTTCAACAGCATGTATTAAATAAAAGAACATAGGCTCTGGATCTGGAAAGTTAAGCCACCAAGTAAGTGTCTTACACTAACAGCCAGCAAAGAGGGACTTAATGAATAAAGAGCCTGACACCTTGAGTTAAAAAGTGAACCCAACAAACAGAAGTGGCAAAAGCTGCAGTTCCTTAAGTGGCCACTTGAAGCTGGCTCCAGAAACAGGCAACTCCCCACTGACTTCCATGATAAAATGCTCAATTTAGAAGTCCTCTGTGTGCTCTCTGACTGGATGTTTGCCTCACCTCCACTACTGTGAGTCATTAACCTGGCCCTCTCTACCATGTTTTTTTTATGTTGGTCCCTTTTAAATTATTTTCGAAGGAATTATCTGACAAATAACATAGATTTTTGTGTGGTACACAGACTGTCCAAGACGTTTGTCCCTCAGTTTTGGTCTTTTTTTTTTGGATTGATATTAGCAATAATTAGCAGGTGTCTGTGCCTGTGTGTGCCACCTGTACAGATTATGAACATAGCAAGCTAACCATGGTTGCTAGCCTTAGCTAATAATGTACCACCCTACCCTAATATGGACACTTCTGACACAGTGACGGTCATAAAGCTAACGCTGAGGCTAAAACATGGGTGGCATGAGGATATGTTTATCATTCATAAACAGTCTAGGAGTCTACCATAAACCCAGCCACAGGGGCCCACGAGCCAGTGTAGTCCTAGTGCCAGCCCCAAGCTCGGGTGGGGTTGCATCAGGAAGGGTATCAGACGTGAAATCTTTGCCAAATCAAACTTGTGGATTCATAATATACTGCCCGGTCAAAAAAAAAGTCGCCACCTGGATGAAGTGATGCACCCATCATGCCTAGTGCCTACTGTACAAGTCTGTGGGGGCAGTGCTATGATCTGGGGTTGCTGCAGTTGGTCAGGTCTAGGTTCAGCAACAGTATGTGCTCAAAGAATGAGGTCAGCTGACTACCTGAATATACTGAATGACCAGGTTATTCCTTCAATGGATTTTTTCTTCCCTGATGGCACAGGCATATTCCAAGATGACAATGCCAGGATTCATCGGGCTCAAATTGTGAAAGAGTGGTTCAGGGAGCATGAGACATCATTTTCACACATGGATTGGCCACCACAGAGTCCAGACCTTAACCCCATTGAGAATCTTTGGGATGTGCTGGAGAAGGCTTTGCGCAG
>VUQH01049334.1:0-14000 GCA_015106775.1 Etroplus canarensis | reverse complement strand
GGACATAACAAAATAGCTGGTATCAAATGAAAAAACTGTATTATTTCTCATAAAAAGATGCAATTTAGTTCAGTTTTTTACATTGTATTAAAGGGTGAATTTCACTGTATATATAAAGCTGTTTAAATATGAAGTTTGGTGACCTATTTGATAAATACACCTTATGAGGTGAGAGGGACTGAAATTGTGCCATTTCCATGGAATGACTCTTTGATAAGAATCATAGGTTGTTAAAAACCCTCCACCTGGTTAATGAATGTATTTTATGTCAGGTTATAATGCAATTTAAAGAACCTAGGTGGTTATAACAATTATAATAACACTGAGAACAATATCCTACCACTTATTCATGCATACTAAATTTACATTGGCCTATTTTTCAGTAAAGTTAAAAATAGAATCCAACAAGAAAACATTTGATTCATTAATATTGTCCATAAGAGAGTTTGTACTAACTGTGAATTTCATTTAAAACTAGAAAAGCACAGAAAAAGAAAAAGCACTGTCACCTCTCTGCTATGTTTCAAATTTGGTTTGATATATTTTCAGTCACATAATAAACAAACAAGCAAAGGGCACACTAAAATGAGGCTTTAAATATAATCACAAACAGTGAATGTTGATTATAAACAATCTGATTGGCTGCTAACTTAATTGCTTAATTGTATAATGCACCACACCTGTGATCATTTCTTTCAGTCTGTTCCTGTTTCTTCCTTGATGACAACTGTAGGCAGGATTTCTTTAGTTTTTTTTTTAATTTGGTTGAAGTTACCTTTTTAAGCAGTGGTACAAGATGACCAAATGAGCTACTGAGCTGCTAGCAAGGAGCAATGCCAGTGGTAAACATCATAATAAAGTCCAGGTGTGGTTGGTTTTCACTATACCTGGTAGTCATTACATGTTAGTTGAGGTAAGATTAACCTATACTAACTCAAAACGCAGTTTAACTGGCGCTTTTGTCGTGCTTTCAGCTAATGTTAGTTGAACCGCAAGCTTGATGTAAGTGCTAGAGGGCAGCTAGCTACAAGCTGCATATAGTATTATGGGGACACTTAAGTCATTGGAGCTGGAAATGTTTAGAATTTTATAAAAGCCATATTTTAGCAGAGTGAGTTGAATTCAGTATTAGTTTTCGTTCAGTAGTAGTTTGCATGTTCTACAGGTTTTCTCCCGGAGCTGTGGTTTGTCCTGCTGTCTGTCAGCTCAGGACACTGCAAGAAAGTCTTAATTGCACGTGTTCACTTCCTGATTATATTAATTATAATTAATTAAACTTTTTAGGGGCCTGCCAGTGCCATACTTGTACATTCTGGAAAACACAACCTGGATTACACACTAGAAGTCTTTGCCACCCTGTAAACCGTGTTCCTGCCTTGTCAGGATGTATCAGGCATGTTGATGATGATGTTCATATTATAGTGTTACATACTGGTGATACAGGATCAGCAGGGAAATATTAGGTGAAATAACTATCTAACTTAATCATTAGGCCTACATTTAGGATATTTTAAAGCTTTCTTTATTTCATTTTAAATTGAGATTATGAATTAGTATCATACTGTAAATGTAATTTTGCTTTCCTGTATAAAAAGTAAAATTTACACCCTGCCTCCACCATCTGGGCCAGGAGTAGTAGGAATGTAACTTGTACATTTACTCTTTACTCAAGCATTTTACTGGAATAAAGTTTTAATGTACTTTTACTTTAAGAATTTCTATTTTATGGTACTTTCTGCTGCTACTCTACTAGATTTTTGATGCAACTATTGTACTTTCCACTCCATGCCATTTATTTTAAGCCTTAATTTACTTCTTATTCTGTAGCTTAAGTTGTATTATTATAGATCAACTTACCTAACAACATATAATTCAATTCAGTTCACTTTTATTTATATAGCGCCAATTCACAACAAAAGTTGACTCAAGGCGCTTCACACTGTAAGGTAAAGACCCTACAGTATTAAGAGAGAAAACCCTAACAATCAGAGAATCCCCTATGATCAAGCACTTGGTGAGGGTGGGAAGGAAGAACTCCCTTTTAACAGGATGAGATCTCTGGAAGAATCAGGCTCAAAGAGGTGCAGCCATCTGCCTTGACTGGTTCAGGGTGATGGAAAGAGAACAGAAAAAGGAGAGCAAAGAGAGACTTAGACTACGGTAGAGAGAGGACAACATATAATGACATGCAGCAGTCACATATAAATGCATGGGGAGTGAAGTAAGGTGGGTGGAGAAGAAATTCCCAATGCATCATAGGTCCCCAAGCAGCCTAAGCCTTTTGCAGCATAACTCAACCCTAACTATAAACTTTTAACCAAAATAAAAGGTTTAAGCCTAACCTTAAAGGTAGAAAGAGTGTCTGTCTCCCAAATAAAAACTGGGAGTTGGTTCCACAGGACAGGGGCCTGACAAATGAAGGCTCTGCCTCCCATGCTACATTTAGAAACTTTATGACTGAAGTAATTATGTATTGTGGGTGGCAAGATCCAGACTAAGCTCAAAGCTTGGAGCACCAAGAGCTGAAACCTCAGGAGATTTGCACACAGGCCATGCTTGTAACAATGGAGTTCCTCTGTCATTACTATCCTGTCACAGACAGCAGTGCTGGTGCATCACTTCAATTCAACAGGATGAAATAAGAAGCTGCAGAACTCACCTTTGGAGGAGGTTCTCATGTAGCTGATCAGCATGTGTAGGAATATTTGTAGGATTTTTGGTGAGGCTACTATAAAATCTGCTACTCTGAATGGATTTAATGTTTCTCTTATTTAGCTAGAGGTAGTTTTCATTGCTGAAACAACAGAGTTTTTTTTGGATAAAGAAAAGTTAGTACAGGATCCCAATCATCCTCACTGATGCAGTGTCATCCCAACAGTCACAGGAGCACCAGTGCTGAAAGTGAAAGTCCATTTCTGATTTGACTATTTTTTGTATTGTAAACTGTTTGAAAAAGCTGAACAAAAATCAAAATTATTCACACAAGCATAAGATTCTGTAAGTGCCATTCTACATAATTAGTACGTTTACTCTAGGTACTTTAGATATATTTTGATTATATAATGTGCACTTTTGAGCTACCTTAGTAGACCATGTGTTTAAACTCTTGTGCAGCACAATTTCCCATAATAAATCTATAACAGACCACAAGGCTATATATGAACCGGAAAATCATGCCCAGCGTTTTCAGTGCCAGTTTTAAATATTAATTTTATTTCTGATTAAATGTGGGCCATTCCATTTAAAAAGAAACAAACACAAAAATTCTTGGAAATGCCCCTGCCTGCTGTCCTGTTCCAAGGTGCAGTATCATGGAAATACAGCAGCAAAAAACCATAGTGTATTTTCCCATCATTGTGGTGTCACTGCATTTCTTCATTACATGGTATACAGACTTTGAACAACCTTCAGTTTGTTTACTAACTTGTAGTTCAAAGTCTGTACTGGCTATTAGCATAGCACTTGGAAGTCAAGAAATTTAGTTTTGATGCTTTTATCACCTGAAAACAAGAATGAAAAGAATGATAAAGATAATGACAGTAGTGAGCAAGATAACCAGTTGGTATGTCAGAATCATCAGAATCAGAATACTTTATTAATCCCATATGTGGTAAGGAGGCATTTTCCCTTATCAATATTGGCCTTTTAGGTTGACTACCCTTTTAAGCACAGTTAGGCTGCATGTAGTTAAGGCAAAGAGTCTATGTTACCTTACCTAATGAAAGTCTATGCACTTTCCTGTTATATCTGAACATTTACTAAATAAAATTATATTCAGTACTGGGTAAATGAAAACCTCACATAGAAAAGGTGCTAAATTATCTCAGTCCTGAGGATTTTACTTTTTTTGGAAGGCCAAAACCTCTTTGGTATGTGCCAAAGTATTTTTATTAATATACTGAAAAATAACACTTTAACCTATACATCAGCAGAACATTGGAATGAATGGATAGGAGCCTATTTTATTGCGAGTGGTCTATTGGCCTTTAACACAAAGGGTCACATCAAATTTGTGTTAATGTAATGAAGAGCTGAAAAACTAAAATGGTTCATTTATTTTTCTGATGATTTTCTTTGAAGAATAAATAGCAACAAAAAGTAAATAAGCAAACTAAAAAACTAAAATTTTAAATCAGTGGTGGCAAGAGGACATTAAAAGTAGAGAAATAATGGTGAAAATGTGGTGAAATTTAATTGGTGTAGTTTTCTGAGCATGGAAGCAGAGATGATGTGCTTCTAAAATAAAAATCTCTACATCTAAATCATAAAGCATGTTATGAATCAAGCAAATATAAACTAAGGGTGTTCATGTCCTCTCTATAGTGCTCTGACACCCACCAAACAGATCACTATTGTGGCCTTTTAACCAGAGTGGTCAACTGGGTGTTAAAACATGAGATTTATGGTTTTAATGGTGAACTTCTATAAATCCATTTGTATATCAGTATTATATGGTAGTTGTAATTTGGTCACAAATAATATTTCGTATGCTCCTAATTCCCACGGTGAAACTCTCTGTACATTAAACAGATCAAAGCGTCTCATCCATTTAGAGTGGCCATATTAGAACTGCAAGATGAAAACACCAGTTAGCTAACTGCAGTTTTTTTCTCACCTCACCCCATTACCTCAGTCAATATCTAATCATCCTCTTCCTCCTTCTGATGTTTCTATTGATTCTCCAGACAAGTTTTACCATGCTCCTTAGCATGTGTATTAATGATCTATTGCTTTCTCTCTCTCTCTCTCTCTCTCACTCACTCACTCACTCACTGTTGCATGCACAGGCAAATGCCTTGCTGCTGGGTCAAAGATACTTTGAAAGGGATATGTGTGTGTGTAAGTGTGTGGGTGGGTGTGCAGTTCAAAGGGGCTTATATATCGAGCAGAGTCTGGTGGAAACTGAAAGAAATGAGTTCAATAGTGCAAAAGTGCCTGACTTTATAGTGTTTCAACATATCTGAAACCCAGGGTGTCTGGTCAAAATGGGAAAAAATGGTATTTGCTACAAGCAGATTCCCTTATTGTAGGTGCCTCATCGCAGGTGCTGACCAAAAGGACAGAAAACGGGTGGTTGTACTGCACCACAGTGCACTGTACTAACTGCTAATGCCATCTGCTGGCCAAAGATATAAACTACAGACAAAGTGATCAGTTCCAGTCATCAGATCAAATGCCTTTCTACAGGCTCGCCAAGGTTTTTTGTGTAATTATCTATTCCTTATTATATCTGCTTTATTTGAACCCCAAGAATATGCAATAGAATTCTTGTGCTTACAATTTACAGTGTGTGGTGGTTTAAAAAGATTAAGCAAACAGATGTGTCTAACATGCTGCTTGCAGGACTGACACATCTGTGTAGTTCAAGATTTTACATAATTATCACTGCTAGTGGCAAATAAAACCACCACAGTGAAAGCAGTATTCAAAGTCTGATACGAATGTTTGAAATATCGAGCAAATGAAATACAATTTGCTCGAAGAGTATTATGAAATGATGTCAATTCTTTCTGTAATTCAAGATCTAATCCCAGTAGCTGCATTTATGAATGAATGAGCTCTATCACCCATGGTATTTTTGCCTCTTTGGAATTTAAATGTATGCAAAGATCAAAGCCACCCTTCAGGAGGCAGAGGTGGTGCAATAAGCAGAAACCCCTAGACTATTCTCACAGCAGTCCTTCTACTGTAACTCTGTTACAGCCTTCTTTACACAGTACAGCAAGATGCCATTGCAAACCTCCACTAGGGGGCAGAAGTGCTCAGGAATGTTGTTTCTCTCCCTCTCTTTCCTAATCACTTTCTCTTCAGTGGTTCTGTCTGTTCAGACTGATTTGCACTTGCATGCAATTTCACTCTGATCACAAGTTCCCATTAAGCTTGTATGTAGCCCTGAAGTGACTTCACAAGGTCATGACCTCCTTAGTTCTCCCCCACATATTGCTCCATTGCCGCACTGCATTTTCAAGGTTCAGCTACATCACACATCTCTTCACAGCCGCACATGTACTGGCTTCCTATTTATACCAGATTGTTAATGGCGTTTCTTATTAATTTCACAGGGAGGCGATCAAACAAAGTCTTATCTGGGTGGAGCAGCAGATGCTTGGTGTAACCTTTGGAATATTTTCAAATGGACACTTTACTGGCATGCTGCAACCTTGGTGTTGTGGGAGATTTATGCCAGTACAATCAAGCAAACAAGAAAAGACAAATAAGAGTGCATTGGATGTGGGGAGAGTATAAAATTGAGCAAGGGAGGGTGGGCAAATATCAAAGAGGCCTTTGTTCAAGTCTCCCCCAGTAGCTGTGTGAGGATCAGAGCCAGAGAGCAGTGGACCTTGAGGACCTTGAGAGGGGGAATTGAATGCTTACGGTGCAGAACTCTATCTTCAAGGCTCTCTGCCCTCAACTTTTTCATTTTTTATCATTAATTATTTCTCGCTAATTGCCAGGATTAGAAAAAGAGGGAGAGAAAAAGGGCACTCCGGGTCTCTGGAGTCTTAACCAGTGTGTGTGTTTTGTAAGTGCATATTATGTCCTTATATACACTTCTGCCCCATATATAAAGCACATTAGAAGAAGCAACACACATTGGATATTTTTGGTCAGCAGTGTAGTTATAGCTGAAGGTGCTTCTTGAACCATCAAACTATTTCTATTAAATTTTTTCATAGTCCAGCAATGTCCTTGTGTGATGGTAACACTGAAGGTGAGGTTTGATTTTCCTTTGCCTGTTCTGTTATGTCGAACAAACTTTAAAAGCATATAGTGAAGAATTGTCCACTCTGTTTGATTTACTTTTACAGGTTTGGTAAGAAAGTATTGACTTGAGTTCACAAATTGTGTAAAGTCTTGTCTCTTCTTGAGATCCAGAGTTAAATGTGTACTTTCTCTTACAGCAGAACAACATCTAAAATGTAAATGCAAAACTCTTATTCTACATTTTTTACACTGACCCATGGCCCCAAGATTTCAGTTGTATTGAAATAAATGTTGGCACAAAAAGAAGGATAATTCAAATAAATGGCAAATAACAAATATATACAATTATGTGTTTGCTTTTCTTTAAAAGAAAGTTTTAGCTTTCTAAATTGTATATTTTGTATGTGTTTTTTTTAACCTTCTAGGCAAACATTTCCTCTTCTTTTCAGTATGTTTAAAGGACTTACTAAAAATACTTGCTTTGGTTAGTGCATCACAAAGATGTACTGATTTATTTTTGGCCATGTTAATAATGGCAAAAACATAACAAATACTCAAATATTGTAAATAGTACACAATTTTGGCAGTTCTCAGGAGTAAAACTGTTTGCATCATAACAGACAGGATTAAAGGAATGCAACTCCTCCTCCGCCTCCTTTATTTTGGACAGAAGGCTAGGATGTATTTAGCTGAATCACGCTCAGCCTAATGAGTTCCTAATGTTCTTGGGCAAGAAGGACATTTTGGTGGATTTTGATGGACTTATGAGTAGAAAGCTGTTTGAACTGGCAAACAGATCATACGCGCATTGCCAAGATCAAAGCAAGCAGTAGATCTTTGTCAGAAAAACAATTCTTCCCAGCTTCTACAAAATAACAGGCCGGAATAGGGTTTTCTCTGTCCAAACACCACACAGTAAGGGGAGTTTCCTAGTACTGTTTGGGTCCATTTGTCCTCTAAGGAGAATGGCCAGGCTGAATGAATACTGAGGAGTTCTGCATTACCGTACCTTGTCCTGAAAAAGATATTGTCCAGGATGGCAGCATATGAAAATGAGGTGAATCTTATATATTTTTTGCAGTCACCAGATTTCAACCCAAATGAGTACTCATGGGAGATTTTAGACAAACACAAAAGACCAAATGAGGGAATATCTTTTGGAAGAATCCTTTTCCATCCTTTTTGTAGAGTTCCAGAAACATGTAGGGACAATGCTAAGGTGCATTGAAGCTGTGGCAGAGCACCTAACTAATATTATGTGCTTGTTATTCCTTTAATTTATCATTTTTACTGCTTCACAGTCTGCTCTGTTAGTAATAATTTGTTGTCAGTAATCTAATGGCTTATCATCTTCTTTCCCAGTGTGACATCGTAGACTAAACTATGCATCTTTGATAATCTGCTTCTCTTTACCTTATCTAGACCGATCACTCTGTTCTTCTCAGGGTAGAAACACTGAAACTTGGGCTCACCACTTACCAGCAATAGTTGTCACCAGTACTGAGGAACTTTCTTAGGCTAAGCTAAAAGCGTATTATATTACAGATGTCATTTGTTACCTTTCTGCTTGTTGATGGGCTTTCTCCATCCAAAAAGGCCTGTGAAGATTGTCACATCAATGTCCAGTTCTTGTCTCTTTTTAACACTAAAAATCATTTCTCCATTCCACAAAGCTGGCACTGACATATCAGCTGTGCCAGCTGTGATGTAATGGAATGGGAGGAAAGACATATTTAACCATAGCTTGGCTCCAGACAAGGAAACTGCAGTTTGCCATTTTAATTTTCATCTAAGACTTGCCAAAAACAGCCCAGCAGAGAGCATCTAGTAACACAGCATTGTCTTTACATTCTTGTTTTTGCAAATGTGCTGTTGTGTCTTAGCCATGGCATTGCAAGTGGTAAGTTTCCTATCTTTTGCTCTTGGCTTCAAATTTTTTGGACAGACAGTGGCATCAGACCTGTAATTTTCTCACATTTACCATTAGGTGTACATCCAAAAGTGCCAAACAGATTGTCTAAGAGAGAGCCACTTCTTGGTCTTCCAACCAGGTTATTAAGAACTGTTTGGCTGCTCTGTTAACTATTTTAAGGCCGATCATTAAGAGTTGAACTGAACATCCAACTAAAGCATCTAATGGCATTGCTTTTATTCTGTTAGTTAACTGGATCATGCCTGCTTAAAAGAAGACCAGCACACTCCTTTTATTGTGCAAGTGAAAGAACAGCAGGGCCCCATAAAGATGAATAGGATTACCTTAGTATGGCGCTATGCCTACAATTTTTTGATATGCAGTGATACAACTACATGTGAAAAATTAATGGTATGCACTATTATTAACACAAATGTATCTCTTAAAAAGTACTTTAAGCTACATAAGGCACAAGCACAAATGCCAACAATGAGAGAAGGCATAAAGACTTTTAATCATAACATGTGACTGGGACTGAATCAGGAATTTCCCTGGCTAAAAATGGGCCTTTGGGGGTGACTACACACGACTGAGTATAGATAGTTGTATAGTTACGGTAGTAAATCTGTCTTTGTCAGGGATCGTCGTCATCGTGTCAGAGGCGTGGACCCCAACGCAGGACTCAGAGACAGGAGGTAAAACTCAAAGGGATTTTATTCAGCCTGCAGCAACAACATTGCAGTTCAGTGGAACAAAAGAATGAGAACAGGATGAACAGGATTGCCAGGGTGACGACAGGGAAGGAATAGGGGATGACGCGACAGCGACAGACCAGGAGGACAGGACTAAAATAGATGAAGACAGAATCATTAACAAGGAACATGTGGGAAGGGAACACAGCTGGGAATAATTAAGGCAGGGAGACAAACAGGACGCAGAACACCAGAACAGAAGGGTTACCAAAATAAAACAGGACATGATGCAGACAGGGACAAGGACCACTAGGGAGACAGGCCAGGCAGGGCACAGAAGGGGAAAACCAGCTCCAGAACGGACCGGAAAGGAAGAACCATGACAGTCTTACCTCACTGAACATTAGTCTATGTGTACCCCCTGTTATTTTTTGCTAGTCGATAAACAAAAATGACTAAATTAAACCCTAATTTAAGGTTAAAAAGGTTACAAATATTATATCTTTTATATAACTGAATACAAAATTCTTTGCAGTGTGTGAGCATAAATATTTCCCTTTTAAACAATGGAAAAGCTACAATTTTACTTTAAAAATTGGGGTTTTAGTTTCAACATTTTGTATCACCCAAATACATGATCGAATTCTCAAATTAATTTGACTCTTAACCCTTTTTATAATCCAGTTAACCCTTATTAAACTTTGTAAACTGATATAATTACAATTCAATAAAACTAAATGTAGGTTAAGAGAAAAGTTTTGAGTGGCAGCCTATTCTGTTACCTATAATGTTTCAAGTGGGATAGTCTGGCTCCTTATATTGATGTTTAATGATTATTTCATGGCATGTTACAGGAAGATGCTTTTACTTCATATATAATCTTTGTCTGGGTACACACATGTTCAGTGCTGGTCATGAGACTGGAGCCATAGCATTTGAAAACTCTGTAATTTATGCTTGTTGAACAAATGTATGAAAAAAATTCTCAAAGATGACTTTTTTTTATCTGTGAAGGCTTTATTGCAGGTGATGAGCAACCGTTTCTCAGCTAGGTAAAACTGCATTTTTCACTTTTCTCCTTTGTGACCTCTCTGGTCTGCTTTCACTCTCTCTGTCTCTCTCTCTATGTGTGTGTGTGTGTTTGTGTGTGTGGAGGAGCTCAGCCCTGCCTTTAGGCAAACACTGACACAAAGAGCAGAGAAGAGAATGATAGAGAGGAGAAGCCCCTTGTGCAACGACAATTACACCAAAATCAAGTTTTCCGCTCTGCTAATCTCACTCTCTTGTCTCTTCAAGTACAGATAAAAAGAATGACTAAAAGAAAAAAACAAAAACAAACCCTGATTTCTTAATAATTTAGAAGCATTTTCAATTCAGTACCTTGTTTAGGGACCATCCCTATATTAAACTCAGTCATTTGCACCGGTGCACCCAAATATTTTTCAGTATTTCCATATCAGTTTTCACTTACACATGCAAGTGAAGTGCTCCCACTGCAGACCCCTGCCTAGATGAACTGTCTCCCTGCACAGCACAACTGTGCCAAGCCCATTTTAAATGGAGCCCTCTTTTCCATTAATGTAAAGCTTGTTCTCATTGTATCGCCATTTATCATATTGAGATCAAATCACCTTGCACATTATCCGTCTTCCAATAAGCTAGGCTTTATTTCTCATCAATTGGTAATAACTGCTCTTGTTGACAGCACAGCACAACACATCCATCTGGCTCCAGACCAGGTCCTGTGGCTTCTGTTATTTTTGTTGTGATGGATGAACTTGCCTTGTTGCTTCTTGTTGTGCAGTACAGTTCACCTGATGGCTTCAATGTATGTTCCAGTTCAGTGGCACCATTAAAACCGCTTGAGCAGCTGAAATGCTAATATGATTTGACTGGCACCTGCCGACTGCCACTAATGTCACAGTTTGTCACCATAGCTAATTGGTTACAGTAGATTTGGGCACTGACATATAGTAGCTTGAAACATTCTGCATACTTTAAGACGGATCTTGCAGCAAAATAGTTAGAATGGTTGCTCTGTTTATAAAGTAAATTGAGGTAAATTTGAGTAACTATTACATTTGCTGTGGAATATGTTTGAAAGAAAGTTTCTTCTATTTCATTTTTTTATTTTAATTTTAATAATAATTTTCAGATCATTGGCTCTGCATACATTTTAATACTGAACTGAAGCACAGGTGTAAAATTAACCATCATCTGATGATTTGTTTTAGATGTTAACTCCACATCTCTTCTTCTTTGTGTGTTTCTCTCCAGCTTCTTTTTGCCTGCTTTCCCAACAGCATGCTGACATTTTACCATTTGTGGCTCTGTCAGAGTGTGAAAGACCGAAACCTTACTGTCTCCCATAACACCCTAGGATAGAGGACTGTCTGCAAGGTATGTGTGTTTAGTGATTTCTCTGCACCAAGCAATGTTGTTTTTCAGTTAGTAGTGTACCCTGCTGAGTGTCACTGGGAATGAAAGCACCTTGCAGATTTGCAGATAAATCCACCTAAAATGATTTTGTTATAAGACTGTCAAAGTTCAGACTAAACAATAGTCTTACACAGTCCTTTCACAAAACCATCATACTGTCCAATTGCATCACTTTGCAGTAATTCAAGCTCAGTCACCCATCCTTGTCTCTCCCTAAATTCATGTGCCAGACCAACATCCAAGACATTTTCGGTCATATACAGAACATGGGGAGCTGGCTGTGCTTATAGTCCAGAACATTAATTTAGTAACTCATATATGGAACAAACTGAGCTTAAATCATGAGAATAATTATGAGAATAGAATACCTGAGGGCAAAAGGGCCATTATTTATATAATGTTACAGTACTGCAGATAAAGACGTGTGTATATGTGCAGATTTTCATGTCAGATTATCCAGGGGTATTGCATCTATGTCAGGTATGATAAAATTAGTGTGTTTTTGTTTGAGTGTTAGATAGGGAAGAGTATAATGTGTTTGGGCGCATGGCCTAGCCTGCCTGGTATGCTTAGTGTCAGGGTACAATGTGACTGCATAGAGTAAACTGGCATGGCTGGGCATGCCCCTTGCACCCCCACAGGGCTTTTTGGAAAGTGCACATCTCGACAAAATGTCACTTTAACTGCTGTGAACAACCCTAAACACAAGCAAGTGCTCTTTCTGCTTTGCACTCCCTTCCTTCTCTTGTCCTTTTCCACTCATTTTCTCATTCCCATCTAAAAACACACCTGAATTATCCTCTTGAGGAAAAGAAGTGAAGCCAAAAGCCAGAACACATGTTTTACACCTGACTGCTTGCTGTGCAGTACAGTCTAAGTAGCCACTAATATACAATACATAGTATATGAAGATGTGTCCACATTATAGAATATTTTTTGTGTACGAGCAGAGTTCAGAAGAGTTCCTTTTATGTTAATGAGAGAAAAGTCATATATTGCCTCAGTTCACCAACTCAAATGCTATATGCATAGTTATGCAATTTTAATAATAAGCATCTTACAAGATACAAAAGAGGTGCCAGGGGCCAAATGGGGAGATCAGGGGAAAGTTACTTAGTCCCTGAAAATAATTTGACGGTAGTTATTACAGGCTTATTGCTGTGGATGACATCTATTTCTCTGGCTTCTGACAGCACATCATCCTGACTTTCCTATAATAGCTTTGGTTGGCAGATCAGGACTGGTGAGAATAAATTAGAAATGATTCCTAGAGCACAGTATTAGGAGCTTTTTTTAAATAGTGACACTTTCATGAAAAAAGGGCCATGTAATCACTCAGGCTAGACTTTGATTAAGCAGTAAAGTGAGCTGGTGAAAGTGTGGATGTCATGGTGACAGAGCTTATGTGGTTTTGACAGTTCATCCTCCATGTCTTTCCCTAATTCCAACCTTTACTTATGATTCCTGTTATGCCAGGCCTCTTTCATGTTACTTTATATTCTTCCTCTCTGTTTCTGTGTAATTTCTGCCTACCTTCTTGCTTCTTGCTTCTATTTTGGGGTCTCTAACAACATTACAGTAAATTTTCAACAAGGTCCTGGTTTATTCCTATTAGTCCTTAATTTCTTTGTGAAATAGTGGTTTTCATTTTGATTAGTTTCGCTATAGTACTTGTGCCAGCCATGTTTCACCATGGTGATGGCAATCAGAGACATGCAGCACTACTGCTTGTGTTTGGTACAATAAAGAATACTTTTTAACCTATACTGTATCAAATTGCTATAAAAATACAGGGCATACTTTACAGCAATATGATTTTCTTTAGAATACTGTGAAAACTATAACTTCTAATACTCTGTTAAGGAAAAAAAATATCACCAGCAAGCTACTGTACATATTTTCTTTGGCAAGCACAAGGTAATTGTAAACATTTAGTTCTAAATCTTTATTGAAACTTGTTATGATTATCTGTTTTATGTTTTATTTTGGTTAGTTATCTGTGATATAGTTTTCAGTGGTTGAGATGGTTGAGAACAGAGGGAAAGCTTTAGCTATAATGGGTCACAATGACTTAATGAGTAATCACAGGCAGCCTGCATTTATCTTAACATGTTGAATACAGTAGATTCAAGAGCTTTATTGTCATTTCGACTACATATAGCTGGTGCAGAACATAGTGAAATGAAATAATGTTTCTCCAGGACCTGGTGCAACATATAAACATGTAACATGTGACAGAGACAGGACTAGTT
>VUQH01049300.1:2021-21721 GCA_015106775.1 Etroplus canarensis | reverse complement strand
ACTCCAATAAAGGAGCAGAACCATCTCAAGGAGGATCAGAAGAAATGGACAGGATGTGAGTTAAATATGAGTGTCACTGCAAAGGGTCTGAATACTTATGACCATGTGATATTTCAGTTTTTCTTTTATAATAAATTTGCAAAAATTTCTACATTTCTGGTTTTTTTTGTCAAGATGGGGTTCTGAGTGTACATTAATGAGAAATAAAATGAACTTTTTTGATTTTGGCAAATGGCTGCAATGACACAAAGAGTGAAAAATTTAAAGGGGTCTGAATACTTTCCGTACCCACTGTATATTCCACACCCTCCATTCTGTGTTACTGTGACCAGATTAAAGACCTGAACATCAAGGTGCTGGACCTCAGGGGGAAATTCAAGAGGCCTAATCTTCGACGTGTTCGTGTGTCTGCTGATGCCATCCTTCGCTCGCTGCTGGGCTCCAAGCACAAAGTCTCCATGGATCTGCGAGCCAACCTCAAATCTGTCAAGAAAGAAGACACTGAAAAGGTGTGTACAGATAGTGAAAAGAGAAAACATTCATACATATACACAAAGAACACAGTCAAACCAGCCCAAGCAAAATCCATGCTTTTCTTAGGGCATAGGTATACATTTATGTAGGCACTATGAAGATTCAGATACACACAGGATGTCAGTGCTTAAGATGTCATGGAACACCTGAAAACTGTGTTTTCAGTGTGTGTGAAGGGTGTGTTTAAGACATTGAGTGGTAGACCATTGCAGGGCGGTGACCAAGTGTTAGAGAAGGCACAGTACGCAAGACAATGATTCTATTGTACACATAAAGGTAGCCTTTGTGACCACTTCTGCTAACTCCTGACTATACACATGTGCAGATTAGCTGCTTCCGGTGTGTATTTGTGTGAATGAATGTGTGTGTTCCCAAGTGTATAATGTGAGGTAAACCAGTTATACTAGTACTTTAATACACAACTCTCCAAAGGGGTTCCCTTTGAAATGCATAGGTCTCAAAGGCTTAGACACAACAATAAGACTTTCTGAACCTGCTCTACTTTGCAGCCTCTGTTCTTATTCTTTTATATCTTCTATTACACCATCCAACGGTCAACTTTATCTGCAGAAGAGGCCAGTGGAGGACAGTGATTGGAGGAAGAATGTGGAGGCCATGTCAGGGATGGAGGGGAGGAAGAAGATGTTTGATGCTGCTAAAGGTTCTGCACAGTGAAGCCAAAAGGTGGGCTGGTGTCATATAAATGGCATCATTCCTCTACATCTGAATCAGTATTGGTATTCCTCAGTCTTTTGCAGCTTGTGTATTTTGTTTCATGCTGATGTCTTTGCATATGCTCCTGCAAGGGAGGTAGCAAGATGTACCCACGCTCCTAAAATGTTTTGAAGTACTCTGCTAGCTTTTCATGATGAGGTGTTAACATAACTCTGTTACGTAAGCTTATTTGTATAGCTCGCATAACTATATTGTATTACAACATCAGACAATCAGGCTAATATGAATAATTGCCAATGATCAGGGCAAATTAAACTGCACTACTTGATTGTTTTGTTTAGGGATAAACCATAGTCATGTACTGTACTGCTCTTGAACTGCTTTTCAAACAAATGTGGATAAAAAAGCACTCTTTATTAGCTAGAGTTACAGGAAAGCAGTAAAGCAGCAATAAAATGTTAAAAATACATTGTACAATGAAAAAATTTCTTTGTAATACTTCATGTGTTTTATTCAGTGACATAATGAAATATGTTACTCTGAAATATGATTTTTCCAAACTTTTGAAATTCAGTTAACTACAGTATTGATTCTATGTTACTTGGTTCCTAAAGTTGTCTGTAACAAAATCATGATTGTGTGTACAGTTTTTAAACTGAGATTTAAAGTAATCACACTTTTAGCAGTTAAATGTGACAGCAGCCTTTTAATGAAGTACATTATTCTGCAAAGCCATCCAAGTGAAGTAAAAATAAGCAAAGCCCATTCTTCCAAATGCAGGGGACTTAAAGAAGAATAGTTTTTAAGTTACAGTGATCTTTCCTTTGCAGTACAAGTGTCATATTGCAGATAGCATATTTAATGCCAATACACAGCAAAAACTTAATGTGCATTCTTGTAGCAAAAGGACCAACCACTACTAAAATGCTTATTTACCTCATATTTGAGGTCACACTTCAGATTGTTCAATCTCAGAAACCAACACTGCCCGACAACATATCATATGGTCTAGCAGTTAGGGCTTCTATTTCAGTCAGGTGCCTAGGATTGAGTTCTTGTGTGGAAGCAGGACCTTTTAATACTCAAACTCCTGCTGCCCATTATTAGAAAGTTCATGCTTTGATCCCAACTCTTCCATTCTGCATCACAAAGTGGCCTTAAAAAATGAAAAAGTGTCACTACAGCAAAGAGCATTTTAGTATCAGTCACAGTTACTGCTCAGTTCAAAGGAATGCTGTGCATACAGCTTCACAGAACAGCTATGGCTCTAGAGAGTCACCTTACATTAGATGTAAAGGAACAGACTGACAACTCAGAAGAAAACAAGTGCAAGACATCTTTGTTCATAGGCACACTTCTGCTGTGTATTTTAACTGATATGCTAATATGCATGCTGTCCAGATGTAAAACAGTTTAGCTGCTGTCTCTTTTGCATGCCCATAAAGCACACTTTGCTTCTGTACTTTTAAAAATTGCCTTATCCAGGTGAATGCAAAGCGGCTGCAGTAGTCTTGTGCCAGTAAATAAAATTGCTGTTGGGGAAATGTCTGTCTGTCTCACTTCCATTTGTGTGATCAGCTCTTTGCTGAAAATGTAAGACTAATTTTAGAAATGAGGACAGTAACATGCTGAAATACTAGACACACTTAATAAAATGGTCTGCACAAGCATACAAACACACAAAGTTCAATCCCCAGTGTTTCAGATGACACAGCACTAGTACAGCCAATGCTTCTTCAGCCACGGAGTGACATGCAAACTAGTTCATAAGATGGCAGTTGAATGATATAGCAATGATACAAAGTAAAGCAGGCATAGGTTTGGCCACGCACTAGCAAAAGTAGAAAGAATCTGGATAGGCATTTTATGCCATGCCTCACTTATCAGTTATCATGATAATATCTCACCATGTCTGTTTACTGAGGAACTACATGAAATATAATAGGCGCAGATATGGTATAAAGTGTGTGTATTTTGAGTCTAGGTCAGAGTCCAACTCACATGGGTTCCAGAAAAAGGTGTGGACTTACACAGCAGAACAAACAGTCTGACTCACATTGAAAAGAGTCTGGCTGCCCACCTCAGGAAGGCATAACATACAGTTTTAGTCCTTTAATAATGGCCATACCTGTTTCAGAGCTGTTTTGGTTTTGGTGTCAGTTATGTTTCTGTTTGTGCTTAAATTCTTTATTCCTTCTTTTTTGGGGAGGAATGTTCTGCCTTAAACAAATTTTATTATTATTATTATTATTATTATTATTAAGTAATAGGCTACTGTTCCTATGACAACAATGTGATTAGAAATTATAACTAGTTTTATTTAGTTCAGGTATCCCTTGTAGTTGGATTGCTAACATAGCCTGTAAAATACAAAAAAAAAAACATAAATAAATGACAAGAATCATTAATATAGGATATTTTGTTACCTTTGTCTGCCTAAATAAACTAAGTATCCAGAGGCAGGAAATGGCCACAAAGGAGCCACAGTTACAGGTATCATGTTTGCTGAACTTCCACCATACAAGGTGCTCTCTCGCGCGCTCTCCCCTCCCCTCACTCCCACTCTATCAGGTGGAAGCTTACCTGCGCGGTCACGTGACGCTCCTCTGAGCTGCACCGGGGTAAAGGTGGACTGCTTTGTGCTGCAGTGTCTGTAATTTCGCTGCTGTCCTCAGAGAGTCAGTCAGTCGACTTTTTCGGTCTGTGATCGTAGTGGATCTGGAAACTCTAGATTTTGTTTGTCAATATGTCCATAAGTCGGAGAAACTGGTCGGCTTTGTCCAGGTAAGGTTTTTAAAGACAATAAGTTACCTGTGTTTTCCAACAGCACCTGCGGCTGCTGCTTTTTGATAGATGTTAGCAGTTTCGGAAACAAAAAAGCAGATTTGTGGTTTCGCTCTGACAGAAAAGTGGCCTAATTTGAAAGAAATGATTCCCATAACATTCATATAGGGAATCTGGGGTATGCAGCCAAGTGGGGTTGCCCCTTTCAGTTTCATTAAATGCTATTGTTATTAATACACTCACTTCTGCATGCTGCAGGTTAAAGCCTAGAGCTAACCAAACAATTTTGTTCTATTTTATTGCCGTGTGAATTTGTTCAATCAAATGAAGCATCAGCTTGTTGCTGCTCTGTAACTGTATTTATACTATGATAAATGTTTTTTTAAGCATGATGCAAAATACAGAGATAAAATGGTTGATGAACAGGAAAAGCAGGTTCTGTGTAACAGTTATTAATCTCTTCTTTTCCAAGCACCAGCTAAAAACAAGCAGTTCATAGGATTTACAAATGGTGATCACATTAAAGTAGATTGTTTGAACAGTTTTATACATGTTCACTATCTGCATCCTCAGTTCTGCCCCCAGTCTGTGTTTTTTTTTCCACTTTACATTTATATTCCCTGAGTGTTTTGACTCTGCTTTCAGCCTAGCACGGCAGTGGACGATGGAGGATGAAGAGGAGGTAGAGAGGGAGAAAAGGAGGAGGGTGAAGAGCACAAGCACCTCCGCTGACCCAGATGCTGAGTCCAGCCCCACTTCCACTCCCAAAACCACATCCAGCAATGACAGCGCCTTCGGGACAGACTCCTCGAGTGAAATGTCCCAAGGCCTTAGCAGGTTGTTCTCAGAATCTAGTTAAACAAATGTGCTGTTTTCTACTTGTTGATTCATACACTGTCTGCTCATGGTTCTGGGGGATTTGTTTTTTTTAACTACTAAAGACTTTATCTGTCTGTTTTGTTCTCTTGGTTTCTGACATGTACACTTTTTTAGTAATCTCAGAAAAACAGAGAGAGGATTATTACAGTTTTTCCCCATGGTGGTGTATCTGTATACATTTCAATCCCATGAAAACGCCTGATACTAAAGTAGGGAAAATATAAAATACTGTCATAAACACTGACAGCTGAGTACCTGCAACAGAATCAGTCTTCAAAGACAGAGAGGTACTGCTGAGCCTTTCAAAACAGAAACCTGATTGAACACAGGACTGATGGGTCTTTTGAGCTCTCTCTAGTGACCATTCATCATATGTGTTAGTCATTAATGTGTGTACTGCTTATGGTCAGTGCGGAGCAGATCCAGCTGGACTTTGTGGAAATGCTGCGAGTGCGTGACGAAAGGCGAAGGATGCGTCACGTGGAAACGTTGAGACGACAGAAGGAGGAAGGGGATGATGAAGCTGAGGTCACCGGAGGAGGAGGTGCCAGAATAGAGCTGCTGGGGGACTTGGATGAAGACCAAGAAAGTGTGGTCAAACCACAATTACCCCAAAAAACAGCCTCTTGCAGTCCCACCACCAGCAGCAGCACTACCAACACTACCAGAGTCAGCATCACAAACAGAAAAGTAAGACTGAAGTCATGTTTTACCTTTTGGAAGAAAATCTGACCTGGAGTTTTCACATGACAAGATTTCTAAATGTAACTCTGTGGCAAGCCATGCATGTTTGTACCAGATCATGTGTCAAATAATGCTCTAAATGGTTATTTTTCATACAATAATTTAAAACTTCAATATGCTTGTAGTGGAAAAATAAGATGATAGCCAGTGTCAAAAAGTCTGATGACCAACAAACTTACTAAGAGATGTTCAAGTTTCTGTCAGAAATGGTAAACATGTCAAAAGGTAAACTGCATTTAATGATAGAAAAAATCATTTGCCAGGCAGACAAACACTAGAGCAGTCTTCCTTCACACCCACCCAAGCTCTTAATGCTTCACTAGGTCATAACATCATACTACCAACAGTGCCCCCCTGCATAGTTAACTGTTATCCCACGTGAAGGGGGAGTTAATTATTTTCTAGATTTTTGCAACAGCAAATTTAGCGCAGTTTTTTCCTACAGGAAAAATATAATGAGTAAAATGCTGTTTTAGATGCTCATACACATGTACATGTGTGTGATTTTTGTGATTTGAAAACAGCAGTATAGGTATATATCGGAACAGTAGGTATTTTCTTCCTAAAATATACTGTATAACTTCAAAATAGAGGACCGAGCTAATGAATATTTAATGCCTGTCTTATTACTGGACTTGTACTTTTACTGTGAGTCAAGTGACCATGCAAATCATTTTTAACACTTTGATAAGGTGTGCTTAAGGCCCTAATTTGAACTTTATCTTTTATTACATTTGCAGGCTGCTCTAGCTCAGTATATCTGCAAATGAGGCTATAACCGCACCATGTTATGTAATGCAAGGTGTGTCTCAGAGAACTCTGTATAAAAGCTTGTATGCTGTACAGTCATGTTGATTGTCTCCCCTGTTTTTTCTTTGTTAGCATGAAAATGGAGAGTCATCCAGCAAAGACCCTGATCTGAAACCATCCTCTAACCCAGCTCACAAGTTTGTCAGGTTGACAATGACATTTTCTGTTTTTTTGTTCTCTTTGGTTGGTTAGTCATCAAAAAGAATAAAACACAGAACAAACATTTTATTAAGATAAGATAAAAGTTATTGATTCCACACATAGAAACTAAAACAGCAGAATAAAAATAGATTAGTGAAATAAAAGAGAAGCTAGAACCCAAAAAAAAGTTGCATAAGAACAGTTATAACAGCTTAGTTGTTTTGTTTCAATCACTGACCATATAAAGATAATTTAGATATATTTAATATTTTAGATATATTTGGATACCAATAAGTATCCAGAAGAAAAAATTTAAATAAAGTCTGCCCCCAGATATTAATTCAAGTCAGTTTTGACATGGTAGACATGCTTTCAAATTTGATTTAAGTAACTTCATTACCCCTAGAAGGGTGCACACAGGTCATAGAAAACAGTAATTGTAAAGGAACCTGATGACTAGAGCCTGGATCACTGGTTCCTTTCACTTTAAGTGACCTTTAAATTCACTTCTTATTCTGGTGTTGCAGTTCTGTCTCCATCTCGCTTGACAAGAGTCCATCTGTCAGCGGGCGTTCAACGCCTATGAGCCCTTGCTCTCCGACAGCCTTGTCACCTCGTGAACACTGGCCCTCACCCTGCCAGAGTCCTTCTCCTCAAGGAGCTCAAAGCCCAGTTCAGAATGGACATACACAGGAGGTAGCTCACCCCCCCACCCACAATCACATGCACACACACACACACACACACACACACACACACACACACACACACACACACACACACACACACACACACACACAAATAAACTGACTAAACTGACAGATGAAGTCATTTATAACATAATTATCCCTGCATCATGTTTTGCTTGTCGAATAGCAAATTAAATAGAGTTTAATTGCATGTGACTTGTTAAGTACTAACACTGCATCTTCTCAGTCCAGTTAAGGAATCAGCACCCTCTAGTGTTATGAGTAAAAGTTGATAAGTTCTAAAAATAACCATGGCGCCAGAGTAAAGTTGGTCTGGATCCAGAAATTTTTTTAAATAATTTTTTACCATTGCGGAATAGTGACCTCTATGGTGTCTGCAGAGTTTGGCACTCTCTAAATGCTTCTAGTTAGTTTTTCTTTCTATTTTGTTTTAAATTTTCTTTTTAAGTTCAGTTTAGATTTGGTTAGATTGCAGAGTGGGTTTGGTTGCTTTATTTTAGGTTTTACTGTTTGAAAATGTTTGGTTTTAGTTTTGTTTTCATTAGTTTCAGTGTTAGTTTAGGTATTTTTATTGATTACATTCAGGAGGGTATTCATCAGGGGCAATTTTTAAAAGTGAATAGATATTACAGGAGATACACAATGCTTTGTGGAAGCAATTGATTCACAGTCAGTTTGACATGACCAAATTCCAAAAAAGCATTTTAATCAAATTTCATTAAACATGTTGTGTTGACAAGTATGACCAAATTAACAAAGAGGAAAAGTTTTCAACTTTTTTTTATCCACCGCAGCTCAACTCAAGTCTAACATGTAGCAGGAAATTTAAGTTCTTTTACTTTATTTCAGACCAGTTTGAATGGCTCCACCAATGGAAACTTTGAACAGGCAACTAAACCTGCCTTCATTAGACAGAGCTCCAGGACTGTATCTTTCAGGGTAAACACACACACACACACACACACACACACACACAAAACATTCAGACATTCTTCCTGGTAAATGCCAGCATTAACTCTCGTCAATTTGACTGTTAAAACACCATTTAATCTTTCATCAGCCATCAGACTATCAGTTCAGGATAATTTGCTTGTGCCAGTCAAGCTTTGAGTTCATGTTAATAGCTAAGGGAATAATTACCAGCTTTTACTGCTGACTGGCTGCTTTGTTAACATCGTAACACATCACAGTACAGAGGATGACTGAGTAGGTCAGTTGCAGGTGACATTTGGGGAACAGTAAGGGCTGCTAACGCTTGCTTACATAGATTTGGTTTTCCACAGATGATGAGAAAGAAAGAAGAGGATATTTCACCTCTGCAGAGGAGGTAAGAAAACATCTTTGTGTTTATTATATTTATTTTATTTTTTGTGAGCCATCCATAGTTTGATTGCTAACTTGCTTATTCTGGTGTAGTTCAAGTGTGAGGATGGCCTCCAAGAAGTTTGAGTCCAACACAGTAAGATAACTTTAATTTACTTTCACCTAATGGTAAATGGTGTCTACTTATATAGCGCTTTTATCTACCTTATTTCTAAAGCCCAAAGCACTTTACAGTTACACTCACTCACCCATTCACACACACATTCATACACCGATAGCGGCAGAGCTGCCATGCAAGACGCTAACCAGGCTATCAGGAGCAACGTGGGGTTAAGTGTCTTGCCCAAGGACACATCGACACATGGGCCGGCAGAGTGGGAATTGAACCTGTGATCAACCGATCAGAGGTCGACCGTTCTACCTCTGCACCATGGCCGCCCAATGCCAAATTATTATTATTATTATTATTATTATTATTATTATTATTATTATTATTATTATTATTATTATTATTATTATTATTATTATTATTATTATTATTACTGAAAGAAAGTTGTGCATAGATAATGTACATCTATACATCTACATACACTACTCACAAAAAGTTAAGGATATTTGGCTTTTGGGTGAAATTTATGGAAAATGTAAAGAGTCCAAAATGCAGTGATATTATATCATGAAAGTAGGGCATTTAAGTAAAAGCATGCAATGGTGATTTCTTCATCTCAAATAATTAATTGAAACAAAAGCCAACAACAGTGGTGGGTATACCACAACAAAAATGTCAATGTCTCAATTTGTCATGTGCCCTTTACCATTAATTACAGCTTGACTTCTGTGACTCTTCTAGTCTCTCTGTATCTCTGTTGCAACCTACTGATGACACTGTGTGACACTCAAAGCTCAGTGGCCACGTCCCTCTGAGAACATCCTGTTTGAAGCCTCGCAATGGCGAGGTGCTGTTGATTAATTGTTAGGTGTCATCCTGGTCTCATGATGTCAAAATGTGAACAGCACGATGAAGAGGACTGTTTAAATACAAATAAATACAAAGAAAATTTATTGGTCGATTCGTGGATCAAACACCAGTTGTAAATTTTGCCATTAAGCACCTTGTTAGAGAACAGCAAGTTATGCAAAAAACACTGAAGAGATGGACATGTGCATTCAAAAGTTCAGAGAAGGTAAAATTAAATTAACCTGTAAAGATATAGTGCATTTTAGGTGCATCCTGAAATTTCACCCGAAAGCCAAATATCCTTAACTTTTTGTGAGTAGTGTATGCATGTAACTACAATTTTAATTCTCCATGACCAGGATCCAGATGAAGATGAAAATAAAACATCATCTTTCCAGAGAAAGTGAGTCTGTACAGTTTTCTCTATAGTATTCTTTATCTCTTCTAAAGTTTTATAAATTTTAGCCAGTGTAAGTGATTATGGCTGTACAAGTACATGAATGCATTCTGTCTTCCCAGCTCTAGGCAGAGGATTTCGTCTAAATCCATCCAGGAAAAGATGGAGAGACTGGCTCAGGCTGCGCAGGTCAGAGACTCAGTTCTCCATGCACAGTGGCTTTCAGGAAAATTATGTTCTTATAGTGTAGCTTATGTCAGCTGTCAATATCACCACTTACTCCGCTTCATATGAATATATGTGCATAGAAGTCAGAGCTAACGCGATTCCCAGATGTGACCCAGAGGACCCTAGTCCTAATGGAAGAGGTATCCCGGAAGAGAGGGATCTTTGAAAAGGAACAGCAGGCTCAGACCCCTGCCAGTCCTGCCAGTCCTGGAATTTCCAAACAAGTACATACATCACTTGTAGTCCACTTCTTTCTTTCTTTCAGTATTAGATGTTCCTGTGGCATTAATTAATTAATTTTTGCACAACTCTGTTGCTTTTAGGAATTTAGGGTCCTTACATCAGGAATGTCAGACCGGATCAACCGCTGGCTCAGTAAGACCAACAAAACTGGATCTTCACAGAGTCCTACTGTAAGTGCATTATGTTGAGGCCAGAGGGCAGTGTTACTCTTTCAGCTGTAAGGCCTGTTTAAGCAGGATGTAAGTTGTTGTTCCCTCTGCCGACAATTAAAAAGTTTTTTTTAATCAGGTTCACTGGGTAGGTAACTATGTGAAAGTGGTGAGCTGTCATTAACGGTGTTCAGGGATGAAGGACAGTAAGTTCTGACCAGTGCAGAAGACATTTATCTGGTCTGTAGAGATTACAGTTGCGTTCTTGAATTAACTGAAATGCTCCAAAAAGTATTAATGACATACTCATTGCTGTGAGTTTTAACAGTAATTATCTTTGGCCGCAGGAATATTTTCATTTCTGAGCAAAAAAATTCCTTTGGTTTTATTTTTAATAGAGAAATTCTTCTGACGCAGTATTTAGAGCGGTGGTTCTCCATGTGGAGTCAGCAACAGATCACCAAGGGTGAACAAAATAGTGTATCTACACATCATGAAACAGAAAAAAGGAAACAGATACTAATAAAAGAAAAATGTTGTGTTTGCTAATCCTTGACATGGTATCTATGAGGACAATAGAAACGTGAATGTTGCTGTGACACGTTGGGCTAACCTGTCCTGAAATCCCTCTCTTCTGTCAGGGTACAACAACCTGTTGCTGCTGCTTGGCGCTGACATTTTAGCAGCAATCTAGTGAACACAGAGAAATATCTGAGACAGTCCAATGCAAAGACCGTACTTCCTAAGCCAGTTTAAGGAAATGAGCGTGTCCATTAAAAACTTTACCTGGCCTGGAAATATTTGAGAACTGCAGCATATGGAGTGTGTTTTTCTTTCCCTGTGGTAATCATTCTAACTTTAATTTGTAGGATTTGAGACATGTGGACATTACTAGTAAGAGGAGCCTGTTTGAGAATAGAGGGGAGGACAGTGTCTCAAAAGCCACTCCTGGAAAAGTCTGAAATAAAGGAAGCCTATTAATACCTGACGGGTAAGAATACCATCCCATGTTGTACAAAGAAACGTGGTTATTCTTACTTGTCTGCTTATTGCCATAGAAGCAGTTTTAACAACCAAATAAATTAACCATAAATGTTATGTTAGTACATGTGAACATGAAAATAAAGGTGTTCCTCCAGTTATGCCTTGTTGTCTTTCTTTGCCTGTTTTTGTAGGATTTCGAATGTGGAGAGGGGAGAGGCAGAGATCTGGAAGATTAATGGAGTCCATGACTAAGTGATTTTTTTTCCTTTACTGCCAAAGCACAAATATAAAACAGGCAGAAGAAACAGAGAAAAGCCATGCTAAGTTGTAGATCTAGAAGACTGAAAAGGGAGGAAACTGCTTTTGATGTTAGGATGCATCTATCATACACTTTTGCATTGCTTCTTTAAGATATGTCTTTCAAATCTTAACGTACACAAAAAGATTTGTCAGAGCTGCTTTATTTGCTTGAAACTTTGCAGCTGTTTGCCTTAACTTTGTGTATTTTTTTTCAAGCACTTTAAACAGGTGAAGGTTTTAAGGCTAATGCGTTTTATTGAATTATACTGTTGGGAATGCTGGAGATGTAATTTTTATGTTTTGTCTAATCTGCCAAAATATTTTTTGTTTTTTTCTGGACTTTTGGACAAAAATCTGGCTTTCTAAATAATAAAATGTTTTACTACTAGAATTGTCTGTCATAATTTATTTTTACTGTCTAGTCCTAAATGAATATATGCTCTTCAGTTTATCTTAGTGGGGTGGATGTAGATAAGAGCTGTATGCCTGTGTTTTGTCTACAGCAGGGTGCCATACAAGGGTAACACAATGTGTATGTGAGTGTGAGAGTGAGTTAATCAGCTGTCTGTGAGCTATCTGGATCTTTTTGGCAGTTCAGTCCACAGGCATTCACATAGCTTCCTTTTTGGGGAATGGTGGTAGCAGAGAGTGCATGCTATCTAAAAAGTTATTAATAACACAATAAGGGATCCTAAACCCTCATCCTCACAACACAGTCAGTCTTTCACTCTCTGACACTAACCCCACAATACTCTTAGTGAAAGTGGGACCTCTCTCTGCAGCAGCTCCACTCTTTGCAAGTCTCTTTTACCATCCCTTCATCTGATCCACAGGTATGTTTCACTGTATATAATGTTAAACGTGTGTCATCAAAATGCAGAATTCATGCCGTAAAATATTGGGTTTTTTTATGACTTAAAGAGAGCAAATGGGAACAGGAGAAATTCAAGAGTGTGTGTGTGTTTTTTGTTTTTTTTTAAATAATCAGATTTGCTGCTGCACACCTGAACGCGCCCCATCATGTCAGACAACGAGGAAGTGGTGGAAGAGTATGAGGAGTAGGTTGAATCTTGTTTACACCAAAACGTATTAAAAATGTCTCCTGTGTGCATCAACATGGTTAGACATCTGTACAGCACAGACATGTAGTTTCTTTACAGCAATTATAATGCCATACTATATTTGTCTTTTGGGTCATGATAGTAATGCACATATGCTTTCCATTTTCACAGGGAGGTGGAAGGTAAGAACTCTGAGCATGACTCACCATTGACATTACTGTCACGGCACTGAAAGATGTAATCTGCTGTTAAAACTAAAACCCTGTCATTTAGGCAAATGTATTTTCCTGGCTAATCCAACAAGCTTAATATAAACCCTGATTATGCTGCACTGTGTAGTATATAGATTTAAAAGGAATGTAAGGACATTTTCTTAATTGTATCCCTAAAGTCAACTTGATCTATAAATCAAATGTAAATGATGAGCCAGTTTGTCAACTCAGATTATCAGAGCTGTAGGTGGAGACTATCGTGTGTGTATATGCAATATAAGTTAGTAATTTGCAGTGTTATAGAATTACTGAATGCCACTCTTTTAAGCATTATTATAATACAGCACAAAGCACAAGTGTTGCACCAAAAGACAGCAATTGCTAGTGGGGAAATTTTGCTTCAGGGGCTTCCTTCCAGAAAGTTTTCTTTTGTGGTATGTTATTTTCAGTTTGGTTAGGTTTAAGCAAAAACTACTTACTACTTAAAATACACATAACCATGTAACTGGTTAGATTTTAAAGAAAATCTATGCCACACATATTAATTATTATTGGTTTGAAATCATTGTGTATTAGTGGAACTGCTAGATATGACATATTTTGCTAAAAAAATCACAGTTTTTATTTCTCATTATGTGATAACATTTTTTTAAATATGTCTGTGTATTTCTCTGGCTGCATGATAAAGAGGAGGTGGTTGAAGGTGCTGACAACTTAAGTACTGATATTTTTGAATGCTTTTTGTCATGTTTCAAAAGCAAACATCAAATGAAATGTCATTTGCAGGAGCAAGGTGGAGTGATGGACACTGTTTACACTGAGAGTCATCGTGTGGCATAGCATAGCTGTGATGACCTTTCTTAATGGTTGCATTTTAAAAATTGGGCCTGATGTCATCATGCATTGAAAGTTCTCGTTCTTTCTTTCTTTCTTTCTTTCTTTCTTTCTTTCTTTCTTTCTTTCTTCCTTTCTTTCTTTCTTTCTTTCTTTCTTTCTTTCTTTCTTCCTTTCTGCTGACTGCTTGGCTAACCATCTTTGTGCTTTGCTTGGCAGGGGAGCAGGGGGTAGATGAGGAGGTGGAGGAGCAGCAGGAGGAGGAGGAGGTGGATGACGGTACTACTTGAGCTCTGGACAGATTTTTTTTTTTTTTACATCATTCACAGACACCATCTGGTTAATTTTGTTGACTTGGAAATGACTTGGAAATGTTTATTTTTTCTTTATCAGTCAAAAATGGTTACTGTTTCACAGCTGATCATGCACAAACTGGGTCTTAAAAATTATATAAAAATCATTAATGGATTTTACATTTCTTGACTTCTACTTATTTTCTCTTATATATTTCTGTTTCTCTTTTATTAAATTAGATGGGCCTAAGTTTACAATACTTGCAGGAGGCTCAGTCATCTAAGCAAAGCTTATGATAATACAAATATTGATTAAAAAAAAAACATGGGACTAGAAAATACATGTCTGATGAGACAGTTTAAAGAAACTTTTAAGTCACAATTAATTAGCAAAATAAATCTATTAGTTTTTATCTTTACATTTAATGGTGCATTTGTGCACTGATTTATGATGCATGGTCATTATTAGTTCTCTGTAGACATGACTGCCTCTGATTTTTTTAGGATAAGAAGTTTAAGAACTCAAATGCCCAGACTAACTGAAACTTTAAAGTTAGTCTGTTTTTAATGCCAGAAATTGTCTTGTTCTCAAAACTACTGTGGTCATGCCTGAAATAATACACGAAGGTCAAACCACTTGGCATGCTCTTTGGCCCCATGTACTTTAAATTCCAGTGGTGTTAGCTCATTCTGCTATTATGTCTTGTCTTGCTCTACTCTTTCTGTTCAGGTTGTTCTCACAAGCTCTTTGTCTATTTGTCTGTAAAGCACAGTGTCAATCCCACAACCAAACTAACATTGACTGTATGGTGTGCATACAAAAATCTCAACATTATCAGACAAAACAAAGCATGTGGATTTTGTTTAGCAAATTATGTCATCTCATTTCTTTGACTGTGAATGTGATGGGAGCTCATTTATCAGAGAGACTGATTGTTCATATCCTCTCCCAGTCAAAATTTGTCACTGAAAAGTCAATATTTGCTTTCTTCTGTACCAGAAGCTGCACAGGAGGAAGACAAACCAGCTGCAGAGGAGGAAACCAATGAAGAAAGAGGTAGGAGTTGTTAAAAGTCAGGGATTTGTCAGTGATTGCCTTAAAAGACAAATGGTAGTTTGGGGTCTTTGTTGACAAAACAGTGATCTGGATGATGATTAATGTATTTTACCAGTAATCAACAGTTGCAGACTGACGAGAAGATAATATGTTATCTCTGTCACATTTCACTTTGGTATGTGACAGTCTGCACTTAAGGTTTAAACACATTGCTTTTCTTAGTCAGACTTGACACACCAGACAGGGTGAGAGTAATCCCCAGCCCTCCCAATCCTCCCAGCCCTAAGGCTTTTGTTTATTAGTCAGAACTTGGTCTTTGCTGTTGTGTACTGTTCAGGTGTCTCAGTCTCTCTCTCTCGTGGCCAAATCACATAAAATTGGAGGTAGATTAGTCAGATTTAGTCTCTCCTTTGTTCCTCACTGATATCTTTCAATCCAAACCCTGTGAGGTAACTATGTGCTCTCGCTTGTTACTAACACAGCAGGCAGATGACTTTCCGACTTGCCAGAAAATGTGACTGCAACCATTCTTTTGCCTGTTCAGTTAATAATCAGCCATGTTAGCATAGGATGGCAGGCTGGGTCTATCAGCTGGCTGGATGACCTTAGTTCACACTCATTCATTCATTCATTCATTCATTCATTCATTCATTCATTCATTCAAATATCTTAAAATTAGCAGATTCACAAAATATGAATAACTGTTTCCATCCAAAGTATTTGGAATTTTTATGCTAAAAGGTTCCTTCTCAACCTTGCTTGTCTGTGTTTCTACTGCACAAGATTGGTAAAAGTTTCAGATTTTTTGGGTGAAAAAACAGCTGATTTGTGATGATCCCATAACTTTTCTTTATCTTATCAGGTTGATTATTAGGAGATGATTTACCATGAAATGTATTTACAGTGTTCATCATTTTAAAAATTATGTTTTTTGAAAGCTTAGGAGAGAAAAATGCCTCTAAACTATGATTTAAATGATAAAAACATCATATGTGCTGAATATTGGCATCTTACCATTATTGAGCATACCAACATGCTGACATCATCATTCAGTTTATGGCACCACTGTGTCAAAGCATAGCCTCACACAGCCACTAATATGGCTGTAGTCTAGTCTTGTAAAAACAATCAAACAATCAAAAACATGCCCCTTTCTTCTGTAGAAAAACCAAAAGACTAAAAACAACATTTTAAGGCATTTTTTATGATTATTTGGTGTCATTCAGAAGTTACGGATGCCATGCTAGCTTTGGTAAGACAGCGTTTATTATCAGGACTTGCATCTCTAGATAACGTTTCCGAAGTATTCACACTTTGTTACACGTGAAGCAACACTTCACTTCGGACACAAACAAAAAAGATAACTGACTGACTCAGTTGCCCATTTAGTCTTCCTCTTCTTTTCAATTCCCCATTTTGCCTATCAGCACTTTTTTTTAAAAAATTGCCATTTACTGTGGCATAATGCTCACTCATTTAAGACATGCTGTCACTCATGTCACTTTCAAGCATGTTATTTTGGTTTCAGATGGAGAAGGGGAAGCTGAGGAGGGAGAAGGTAAATGAATGGCATACATTGCACTCAGTTAATCTGTGTTCTTGAATATACTCAGCCTAAACATGAATCATACTAGAACAGAAATGTATTATTTTTGCCACAAATAGCATAAACAGACTTAATTCCCATAACTTGCTGGGGCATAATGGCAGATTTTGGAAATGATTTAGTGTGGTCCTACTATTTGTGTGTGATCCGAACAAACTCATCTGTCCACTCTTTCTGTATTTTCTTTTCTTGACAGAGGAGGAGGCCAAACCAAAATTTAAGTAAGTAACACCCATGGATAAAAACAAACATGTTTTAACTACATCACAGTTATGAATAAAAATTTCTTCTGAATGAAAAGAATTTAGAGAAATTATTAATTTTTTTCCATTCAGAGTTAGATGAGATGAATGATACCACTGTAATACATTCATTATATATCATACCATCAGCAATCCAGTTACTTTTCTCAACAAAATGAGGTAACAGATAGAAATGGCCAGCCTTGCCAAGATCAAATTTATTTTATATAAACTTACTAAGATCAGCAGTCAACACTTTCTATACAGTTTATTTTGTCTTCAAATCTAAGAAGTACTTTTTCCTTGTAAAAAATGTAATGATTCACTTTTTACGCACTATATTTGTTAAATTTAAGTTAACTGTTGAGACACAAAGGAAGCACAATCACGTTCTCATTTCTGTTTATAGTCCAAAAAGGTTGGGACGCTATGTAAAATATAGGTAAAACCACAATGCAATGATTTGCAAGTCTCATTAATCAATATTTTATTCACAAATTAACATAGAAAACATATAAAATATTACAACTGAGACATTTTGCTATTTTATGAAAAATACTAGGTCATCTTAAATTTGATGGCAGCAACATGTCTCAACAAAGTTGGGGCATGTTGCTGCCATCATGTTTAACAGTGTGTAGCATCTTCTCTTCTTTTAACAACAATCCATAAACATCTGGGAACCAAGCAGAGCAGCTGCTGGACCTTTGGGAGAGGATTGTTGTCCCTTTCTTGTATGATATGGAATTCCAGTTGCTCAACAGTTCTGGGTCTTCTTTCTCATATTTTACCTTTCATGATGTGCCAAATGTTTTCAGTTGGTAAAAGGTGTGGACTGTAGGCAGGCCCATCCAGCACCCAGACTCTTCTACTATGAAGCTATGGTGTTCTAATAGTTGCAGTGTGCGGTTTAGCATTGTCTTGCTGAAATATGCAAGGCCTTCCCTGAAAAAGACATTGTCTAGAAGGGAGGGTATGTTGCTGTAAAACCTTATCTTACAGCACTGATGGTGCCTTTCCATATGTGCAGTTTGCCAGTACCCCTACACCATCAGAGATGCAGGCTTCTGAACTGGGGTGCTGACAGCAAGCTGGATGGTCCCTCTCCTCTTTAGTACAGAGGGCGTGGCATTTATGATTTCCCAAAAGCATTTCATAATTCTGCAGGACTGATAAAAAAAATTCTGATTCTGAATATTTTGATTCATCTGACTACAGAAAGGCTTTCCACTTTGACTCAGACCATTTTTAATTAGCTTTGTCCCAGAGAAGACAGCAGCATTTGTGGATCATATTCGCATATGGCTGTTTTTTTGCAGGATAGAGCTTTAACCTGCATTTGTGGCTGGCACAGTGAACTGTGTTCATAAACAGTAATTTCTGGAAGTGTTCCTGAGCCCATTAATTTCCATGACAGAATAATGCCTGAATATTTGCAAGCATGAAATACTGGGTTTTAGCCATGTCCCTTGCTCACAGAGATGTCTCCATATTTCCATTTTTGAGATGTGCTGCTCCCATCAAATTCAAGATGAGCTAATATTTTCAACATTTTGTATGTTCTCTATGTTCTTTTGTGAATAAATTATTGGTTGATGAGGTTTACATATCAATGAATTGTGTTTTTATCTATGTTTTACACAGCGTCCCAACCTTTTTGGAAAAACTATGTATAAGTGAAGTGTATAGAAAAATACAGATATAGGGAACCTGCTTCTCAACATTCACAGCATGCACATGCAGCAACATGTGAAAATACACAGAGGGGAAATTTTTTGGCACCTGCTGATTGCTTTTGAACCTCATTTGACTCCAGTCCTAATCACAGCCAAATTTTCCATTTTTTCTCCCTGTTTTGCTCATTTGAGTCTATAATAACGCAGTGTTGTTAACTCAGTGTCCTTTCTTTTTTAAAAAAAACTTTCTTCAGGCCGTTTATCATGCCAAACCTTATTCCCCCAAAGATTCCAGATGGAGAGAAGGTGGATTTTGATGTAAGTGACACCCTAGGGATCAGATCAGATGGAAAGCTGCTTACACTACTTACTGTGCATAGGCTTTTGTCTCCTGTTGTATTATGCAAAGTTAGATATTTACAGGTTTTAGGGTGGAGTAGATTTGTCACCACTGCTTTTACTCTATATAGTTAACTTGGCCCATAACATAACATGACATAACATAACATAATATAACATATTGCCATAGGACATTCATCGCAAGAGAATGGAGAAGGACCTGATGGAGCTTCAAACTTTAATCGAGGTTCATTTTGAAAGCAGAAAGAAGGAAGAAGAAGAGCTCATTCAGCTCAAAGAAAGGATTGTAAGTACACCACACTACAGCCATTCAAATGGAAACTTATTCCCACGTACAAAACATTATAGATTTGCTCTAGGATCTGTTTTGACCAGATGTGATGATCTGTTGTTCAGGAGAAGCGCCGTTCTGAACGAGCAGAGCAGCAAAGAATTCGCAGTGAGCGAGAGAAAGAGCGACAGAAGCGTCTTGAGGTACAGTCCTATTCTAGCTGCCTCAA
>VUQH01049292.1:0-23392 GCA_015106775.1 Etroplus canarensis | reverse complement strand
GGCGCCTCTTCCTAGATGGCAGGAGGGTGAAGAGTGTGTGTGAGGGGTGTGTGGGGTCATCCACAATGCTGTAAGCTTTGCGGATGCAGCACATAGAGGCGCAGTGTACAGCACTGAGAGGAACGGGAGGTAAATGTGAATGGAAACAAAGTAAAGTAAATAATCATTGGTGCACACGAAAGGAGAATGCTGTAAATTAAATTAAGAAATCATAATGGACTGATGGCCAACAGACAACTTTATTGTGTACTTTGGCTGAACAGCTGTTACATTTCTGACAGGTTACCTGGTTTTTGGTATTTTCAATAAATGTCCTTTCTATAAAATATTTTGCCTTTTTTTCAGGAGAAATTTAACTTTCAAAATCTTGCAAGTATGTGATCATTATAACACAGCGTGTAATAAAAAACTGAAACAGGTTTCTTGTTGTATACAATTTTTACGCCTGTCTCACAAAAATACTAAAATTATTAATTACTACGCCAAAATATTAGGTACACAGAAAACACCACTAAAACATTGCTATATTACTCAAGAAGTTCACTTTGACTCTACACTGGTGGGACCAGGAATGAGTCCGACTTATTCCTGGAAAAATTAAATATTGATATATCTGTTTAAGTGCCCCTAAGGAAAATGGAAAGTAAATAACGTAGATTAGATTGAGCTTTTTAAGAGTGCCACATGCATTCTCAATAAATTTGTGAAGAAACACGGCTTTAACGCCACCTTTCACCCAGTAGATGTGACTAACTGGCTGTCTCAGGTGGATGTTTTATTTTTATCTTTTTAGTTCAACTTGAAGTCATTTTACATTTTGTGCTACCCACAGTCTGTGCTCAATGTGAGGTAATTTGGCGTATTATGATATAATATTTTCACGGTGCCTGTCTGCACATAGCCACATTCTTGTAAACTCAAACACCATACATAATAGAAACATCATATTCACACTTTCCCCCCATGGAGTGGAAAATCTAATTAGATTTTGTTGCACCTTACTGCATACATTTAAATATTAATGAGGGAGAAAAGTTTTTATTCACACTGCCACCACTAACTTCAGAATAGTTTGAGATTCAGAGGTTATTTCACATTACCAGGAAATTTAAAAGCCAAATGCTGATGGTGCAATTTAGCAATATTTCTTCTTCTGAATCTTACACATGCTCCTCTGCTGTCTCCATATTTTCTGTTTTTTAACGTGATAATTTAATTCTTGGAGCGCTTTTCACTCAGTTCCTCTTTTTCCTTCTAATTTTCTCTTTTTCTATTTTACTTTTCGTTCTCTTTATTTCTCCTCTGTGACTCAGCTGCCTCTGTGGCATAACAAGATTACACATTTCTCTTATCGGCTCAGGGAATGCTCAGGGAATACTGAGGGAATGCTCACGGAATACTCAGGGAATACTTAAGGAATACTCAAGGAATACTCGGGGAACACTCAGGGAACACTCGGAATACTCAGGGATTGGTTCTTTTTCATTCTGATTCTTTTTCAGTCTTTTTCTTCTAGCTGTGTGCATCTTAGCCTTGATAATTCATATAATGTAGGGTTACTGTAGATACATAAGTTTTGGGACAGTGACGCATATTTCTTTTTGTAATTTTTCTTCTGTACATCAATACAGTGGATCTTAAATCAAACAGTCCAAATGTGACCAAAGTGCAGACTTTCAGCTTTAATTAAAGAGGTTTGACAAACTATTTGCATTAACTGTTTAGGACAGGGGTGTCCACACTTTTTCAGCTTGAAAGCTGAAATGACCAAGTCAGAATGCTCTACCTAATATAAAAAAGCAAAACATATATTTATTTAGAAATATATTGAATATTCTTTATATGTACAACATATGGTGGTGTACCTTACGTAACTGCATGAATCCATATTGTACAGTACAACTCTGTACATGTTTGTTGTTACCTTACTCTGACTTGCACTGAATGCAGTCAGCCAGGAGGCGGACTCTAGCTGCTGATAGCCAGCCTCAATCTGAAACACGATGAAAAGTCTAATAACTAGGCAACTTGGTAGCTTGCTAGAGATTTGCAGCAGCTGGCACAGTGACCCGTGTGTCAGAAAAGATCAGCTGTCAGACTGGCTGCCCTGTATGCCAATCAAGTGACCAATGTAACGGTGAGGATGGATGACAGGCTGACGTCGCAAGATCACAATCGACATATTGGGCACCCCTGGTTTAGGAGTTACAGCCACTTTTATACATAGTCCCAATTTTCAAATGCTCAGAAGTAATTTGACAATGAACAGTGTTAATGATCGTTTTTAATGCTTAGATGAAAATCTTTTGCAGTCAATGGCTGCCTGAAATCTAGAACCCATGAGTGATACCTCCCTTGAGATGCTCCACTGGGTCTTTACTTTACAATTGCTGCTGGTTTGTGGGTCTCTGCCTTCAGTTTTGCCTTCACTAATTGAAAAGCTGCGCTGTTGGGTTGAGATCAGGTGACTGACTTGGCTATCGAAGAATATACCATTTCTTTGCCTTCTGGGTTCCTTTTGCTGTTTGTTTTGGCTTATTGTCTATTCGCTCTGTGAAGTTCCATCCAATCAGTTTTGCAGCATTTGGCTGAATGTGAGCAGAGAGTGTAGCCCTGTGCACTTCACGATTCATCTCGCCACTTCTCAGCAGCACATCATCAATAAACACTAGTGCATGTATGGCTGCCAGGTTCCACTGGCAGCCATACATGCCCATGCCATCACATTGCCTCCACCGTGTGTGACACATGGAGTTTAACCAGTGGTTTGCACCTTGTTGTAAACCCTTTGTATCTGCATTATGAAGGCGTTTCTTGACTGTAGATTTTGACAGTGACTGACTTGCCGCCTTGAGAGTGTTCTTGACTTGGGTAGATGATTTGAAGGAGTTTTTCTTGCACAAATAAAGATTTGGGAAGCTGTGTATTGTTAAATGATGGAGGAAGCATCAATATTCAGAAAGCAGTAACACTGAAGTGTGATAATTGCCTGTTACAGGTGAAACTTGGGATTCCTCATGGCAGTTTGCATTATTATGTCTCTGCCGGGGTGGCATTACGGTTGTCTGTCCATCTGTTACAAATCCTGTTATTGCCACAGGAGCTGACTTGTTTGCCTGATCTTTACCAAACTTTGATGTGCAGAAGATCTGATAATGTTCTTTATATTGTGGGGTTAAATGTCAAGCGCACAGAGTAATGAGGGAAACTCTCATTACCATTGCAGGAGCTTACTGGTGGGCTGGATCCTAGACAGACTTTGCATCCTTAATTACCATGATTGGTAGAAGAAGTCATTCAAGATTGCATAACACAGCTAAAACAATCCATAACTTCTCTAGTGGACACAATTTTATATGTAAAGAAATTCATGAAGTTGCCGCTCCTAAGACTTAAAGGAATACATGGCTCAACAGATGTCTGACTCTTTGTCAGCCTGGCTACAGTGCTGAAAAACCTGGGGTTGTTCCTATTCAAGATCGAATAACACAGCTAAAACAATCCATAACTGTATTTTAAATGAAACAATAACTATCAATAACTGGATGTAATTGATCTGAGCTTGAGGAGCAGGACCCCACCCAAACACCCCCCCTTCTGGTGGTACGTCTCTAAACACGAACTCACCCTATGCACCCATGTATTCTCGTTTCCGTGCCCCACCCTCTCTCTTCTCTCTGTGTGTTTTCTGACCTCTCTTAAAGGTATCAGGGGATCTGCCAGGCCCGGGGGTCACTGTCAATCCTCAATGAGGCTTTCCCCAGACTGCAGCCTCCAGCCTGGCTTGTTGCGTTATCGTCAGTAACCGTTTCATTCAGGTCCCCCCCTCATGAAATGTGGCTAAATTAAAACCAGTAATAGTTGAAATTGTAAATAATATCAAAGCAGGTAGAAGTGATAACTTCATTCATATTATTAGTCTCGTATCCCTTCCACTTTAAGTTCTGTTTGAAAGGGGATTTGTTTTCTCTGACCGGTGACTAAAGGACCAGGAAGAGTAAAGTCAACAGCTGTACGATGGCTTTGGTCCTGCCCAGTGGCTGATTGGCTAATGGTTAGTCGCTGGACTCGCTGGACTGATGACTTTTTCACCCAAGAAGCTGCCGTTTGATGTCTCACTGCCAGATGGCTCAGTGAACTCTGCAGATCTGAACGGAGGCAACCAGAGAACCGTTCTGACAGTAAATTCACTTCATTATTTCCACCGGGAACGTTTTTTTTTCTACTTAAAGAAGCTTGCAGGTTTAAGGGTGCCGTGACATATTTCATGCAAATGCTGCACACTTTGAAGACGGCTAATGCACTGTGAGGTTAAACGGGGAGGACGGCACATGGTAGTCCTGACATTTACCTTAGCAATGCGAATATTGTGGATGACATCCTTTTTCATCTCTTGTTTCAGTCGATTAGCATTCTAGTTTCCCTTCTCTTCCTCTCCTTCAAGTAGCTTCCTACCTTTTATTCACCCTCATTCCTTTAATCTAACCCTCTTTTGTCTTCCCTTCATCATCTTAACTTTTTCTCTTGCTCATCCTCCCTCTATTTCTTTTTATTTCTCTCTCTTGCTTGCTCTCTCCCTCTCTGTCCATCTCTCTTGGGGTAAATGGGCTGGAGCGGAGCTAAAATATTCAGTCCTCCAACTTTTATTTCCCAAAGTGGTCTTTGTGTAACGATACTGGCCCGGCTTTTTTTCCCCTCTTGTTTTCAGTCGAACAAATTTCATTAAACGGGTTGTTGCCAACAAAGTGTGTGTGAATTGGGATTGACCTTGTGCTCTCTTGTCTTTGTCTGGCAGGGAGATTATGAAGCCATTTCATATTTCAATTTCACCCATCAAATCCCCAACCCTCAGCTGGATGAAGCTTTGTCTCTCTGTGACAGGCACGCATGCACAAACGCTCATGGACGCACACACACGTGCTGCAGCTCCTGCATGAATCTGCAGCGCTTTGGCCACAGTGCTGGGCTCACTCCATCACAGCAGACAGATCTCATAGAATGGCACAAGATCCCTCCTGGCATCAGAATGAACAATGTGAGCCTCAGTGTGAGGCAGCCATGTATTTATTCAGTATCACTGGCTTCTTCATCAGATCTCTTTTTGCCTGCAGAAATACTTTCAGTCTTTGTGGCATAGATTTGACCAGGTGCTGGCAACAGTGCCCAGAGATTTTGGCCCATATTAACATGACAGCATCACAGTTTCTGCAGATGTGAGTCTCTCATCCCCCCATCCCATCCATATCATACAGCCCCCCCTCTACAGGAGATCATGTCCCACTGTGGGATATACTTCTACTCCAGTTTTGTAACCAGTTGTGGTAACCTTCTCTGCTCTGGAGACTAGTAGAGGTGAAGGGAAGTGGCCGTATTGTCACTCTTGGCTTACTGTGTCTCTGGTGTCTTTGGATGGTCCTCAAATAATGAAAAAATGGGGCTGTGATATTTTCTAACATAGTGAAGCTACCATTCGCTGTGACGAAAGCTTTCAATAGTTAACTGTGATGCAAGATCCATCCATCCATCCGTCCGTCCATCCATCCATCCATCCATCTTCTGCCACTTATCTGGGTTGCAGAGCAGCAGTCTAAGCAGGAATGCCCAGATCTCCCTCTCCCCAGCTTCCTCCTCCAGCTCTTCTGAGGGTACACCAAAGTGTTCCCAGGCCAGCCAAGCAGAGATGCTGTCTCTCCAGCATGTCCTGAGTCTACAGCAGGGCCTCCTTCTGGTCGGACATGGCTGGAACACCTTACCTTTGGAGGCGTCCAGGAGGCAGGCCGCTGCTTGTATCTGTGATCTAATTCTTTCAGTCACTACCCAGAGCTCGTGACCGCAGGTGAGGATAAGAACATAGACTGAGCGGTAAATCGACAGCTTCGCTTGTCTCTCTCTTCACACACAGCAGATTTGGTATACCTCCAATCCTTCTGTCACATGATTATGTATAATCTGTCTTTATCTTATGGCTTACTCCTGGTTCATTTACAGGTGGGTTTCTAAATAACTGCCCAGGTAATTATTGGTAAGACTTACTTCTGCGATGACTTTCCTTGAACTTGTCTGCAGATGACATTAGAAGTGGGCAGATTAGAGACTAATGAGAATCACTGATCACTCTATAAAGGATCAATGCGGCTATAAGACAGTCTTCCATTATCCGAGGCTCGTTGTACCCTGTGCATTGCTCGATGCATTAAAAATGAAGATTTTTTTTTGGCTGCAGTCCTGTTGTGGAGTGATTATTTCACCAAGTATTGAGATTTCTGCTCTCACCGACTTTTCTGGACATCTGATATGAAATAAATCCCGTCTGCCCTTGCAGCTTGCCAACAGCGTTTGAAGACAGTTATTGATTACTTAATGCGCCTACTATTTAGCCTACGGTTCATATAGTTAATCCAAGACAACGCCAATATTTATTTGCCCTTCTGCTCTTCTTGGCCGTGATTTATTTTTATTCCTCTTTCACCTTCGTGCACTTACAGATTTGTTTTAATATACTGGTTTTAAAGGTGTAATCTAACCCACATGGCCTACTGTGTCGTGAAATCTTCGTAGTGTCATTGATAAAGGGGGTCGGCATCCAGGCGGCACAAAGCCTTCTTACAGTGTGTCCAGTCTGTGAAGGAAAAGCCTATATTGTGATGGTAGTGTGGCCGTGTAACAGCTGCTGAGGGCTCATAGCTACGCAGCCTTATGTCCGTCAACCCACTTTTACACTTTCCTGGATTAACATGTTTCTGAGGGGTTGAAATAATGGCTACTGTTATGGAGGAGAGAGGAAGGGAGATGCTGTGAGGAAATTCAATTACAGCTCCAGAAATACCACCTCAGTGAAGGAATGAAAACAGACAGATTTACATTACAGCAGCCCTCCCACCGTGCCTCTTTCCTGTCTGTAACATTATGCATGGATGTTATTTTATTAGTGATTCTTCACCGGTTCACAGGAGACTGTCTGTCTGTCACAGATGTCTCTTGAACGGAAAGAAATTCATAAAGGGGAGGCTTTTTAAACAGTTGCTCAAATTTCAAATGAATTCATGGGTTCTGGACCTGTTTGGGAACGAGTGGACAACCAGTAAGAGCGTCCTGAGGTCCCTTTTATCACTCAAAGCACAAAACAGAGAGGAAACACACAGATTGTTGGCCTTTTTTAACAAATAGCTGCTCTTCATTGAAATATAATTAAAAACAGACACAGCAGGTCAGTGTAGGCAGGTGAGTTTGCTAAATTTCATTTAGAGCTTCGATACTTTCGATGGACAGGATTAGGAATGAGTCCATCAGAGGGACAGCTCAGGCTGAGATGGTTTGGACATATTCAGAGGAGGGATAGTGGACATATTGGACAAAGGATGTTGAAGATGGAGCTGCCAGGCAGGAGGAGAAGAGGAAGACCACAGAGAAGGTTGATGGATGTAGTGAAGGAGGACATGCAGAGGGTTGGTGTGAGGGAAGAGGATGCAGGGATAGGGTGAGATGGAGGCAGATGATCTGCTGTGGAGACCCCTAACAGGAGGAGGAAGAAGAAGAAGAAGACGACTAATTGTTTTAAAATGCTTGAACGTCCTAGCGCCTTCTTATCGGTCCGACCTCCTTAGGCGTCACTGCCCATCATAGCACTGAGGTCAGCTAACAAGCTGTTTCTGGCTGCTCCACTCAAAACTTGTGGGGATCGAACCTTTTCTGTAGTGGGACCCAAACTTTGGAAGAGTCTACCTGCTCTGGTTAGAGCTGCACAGTCTTTAGAACATTTAAATCACTACGAAAAACTCATCTTTTTACTTTGACGTTTAACCCCAGCTAGGCGAGCTGTTTTGGCCTTTTTAGCTTGTAGTTTGACTTTAATTTTTCAATTTTTATATGTTTTATTATCTGTCCTATTCTGATTTTATTGTTGTACTTATCAGAGATGATTTAAAGAGGAGACATTCCCTCTGCTCATAACTCCACCCATGGTGCTCCTCTGATCAAGTTCACACCCTCTGTTTGAACCCGTTCACCTTTACCCTGAGACTCTCTTCTCAAACCCAGCTTTGCATCCTAATCCCAACACTGTGATGGGCAGAATTTCTTCCACGCTGCAGCAATTTGCAATTTATTTTTAAGCGCCTCTACAAAGCTAAACAAAGCCCACTGATCTTTGCTGCACTCATAATCCCTTTCCAAGCCCTCCCCTCCGCTGACCCACACATGACCCCAAACTCCTTTAACTTTTCATTAATCTCACTTAGTCTCATCTGGCGCACCTCTTCATAACTTTCTGCAGATGAGACGACGGTCTTTTTGGTGCTGCAATCAAGTAAAATGTAGATTTCTTATGAAATGGTATAATTTATAGCCTCTGGAACAGAAATAAAAAGCCTTTATTGTCGTATACAGTGAGATGTGGAAAGCTGTTCTGTTCAGTGTGAAACAGTGCAGTAAAAAAAGAGAATAAAAGTGTAGCACCTAAAGGGATGCCATCCACTAGGGACAACAGGTTCATAAGTTTTGGGACAGTGAGACTTACGTTGCCTCTGTACACCCCCACAGTAGATTTTAAATCAAACAGTCAAAGTGTGATTGAAGTGCAGACTTTCAGCTGTAATTGAAGGAGTTTGACAAAACAATTGCATTAACCGTTTAGGATTTACAGCCAGATTGTCTCAAAAGTAAAGGGACAGTTGACTGACAAGCAGTTTTATGACCAGGTGAGGCTGGCTTCCTCGTTATTCCAAGACAAGCCGAGCAGAAACAAGTTCTGGAGTTGAATCCAAGTGTCAAACTTGCATTTGGTGGCTGCTCACTGAAGAGACATGGATGGAAGTGAAGAAGAAAATCATTAGGCTGAACAACCAGGATAAACTTGTCATCTGGCATCCGGCGTAAAATGCCAAATCCAAATGTAGATTCATAATACATGATCCACTGTGGCGACCCCTAACGGGAGCAGCCGGAAGAAGAAGAAAATAAACCAATAAGTCAGAGAGAGAGCAAAAACTTTAGGAGGGGCCAAAACAACAGTCTAACTTTCTTAAAAAGAAAGAAAAAAATTCTCAGCTCAGCAGCAGCAAAAGCCCTGAAAGACCATGGAAGACACGTGAAGTGGATGATCACAGAGTTCTTTACTTGGTGAGGAAAAACTCTTCACAACATCTGGTCAAGTTAACAACATGCTTGCATGTGGATCGGGTGTTATCATTATTAAAGTCTGTATTCAACAGATACCTTCGTGAAGGTAAATACAGAGGGTTTACAACCAGGTGCAAACCACTGGTTCCACACAACGAACAGGAAGGCCACATTAGATTTTTCCAGGAAAACATCTAAAAGAGCCCAGTTCTGGAAAAACAATCTTTAGACAGGGGAAACCAAGACAGAGGGATGGGGCGACAAAAGTATGGAGAAGGAAAGGAACAGCTCATGATGTGAAGTGTACTGCACCATCTGTCAAACATGGTGGAGGAAATGTTATAGCATGGGCATGTATGGCTGCTACTGGAACTGGCTCACAAGTGTTTACTGATGATGTGATGCTGACAGAAGCAGCAGGATGAACTGTGAAGCATACAGGGCTATACTCTCTGCTCACGTTTAGCAAAATGTTGAACAACTTCACCGAGCTTCGCCAGCAACCCAAGAGTCAGTCACCTGATCCCAACCCAACCGAGCAGCTTTTCAGTTACTGAAGACAAAACTGAAGGCAGAGACCCACAAACCAGCAGCAACTGTAGGCAGAGACCCACAAACAAGCAGCAAGATGGCGGCGTGACAGTAGCGCGTGGCCACACCGGAACCAAGGTGGTGCTTGTACCCCTGTGATTGTCCATGTTTTGACCCGGTATTCAGGCGTTGTGGACGCCGGGACAGTGGAGTTGGAAAGTTGGAGGTTCAAGGACAACCAAACGCCGTCGTAGTTCCGTAGCTCCATCCACAGTCCACTAACTATAACTGGCGATCCGGCGGTGTCGTTTTTCATCACCTGCCGGACAGCGTCCGGGAAACCAAAGCTTTTGGGTTCCGGGGGGAGTATCGTCGCAGGGCTAATGCTGCGGCTGGGCGGTTTCTGGGGGCTCCGATCTCGGCTTGCTGTGTGGACCAGGCCTTCAGTCTTCAGCGTCGCCTGACGCTGGTGGCTGGGGAAGAGGACATGGCGGGCGGGGTTTTGTGCTGGGCCGGAGGCGGGCCCTGGCTGGCCAGCATTACCCTTGTACGGGGCACCGGGTCCTGGGGGAACGCTGTTTCATTTCACTGTGTATTTATATGTAGTTAAAATGACACTAAAGTATCCCATAAGTAAACCATAAGTAAGGAAAGACGCGTACCAGCCACGCTCCAGGCATGTTAATGTTATTTTTATTGGACGACCAGTTTGATGCCTCTGCTCAGTACACCAGTGGTCCCCTTCTTTGTCAGGACATTCCAAACTGCTACTGGCAAAGCCCAATGTTTTGGAACACTTCTGATGGATTCTCCCCCTTTCTTCAGCTTCAGAATTTCATGTATTCTGCCAAAGACAGCTCTCTGCATATGTAGTGAAGAAGCGTAGACCAACATGAAGACCTGTCTTCATAGGAGACAGTCAGAGCTTATAAAACAGTCGTTCTAATATGACACAGCTGGGTATGAGGAAACATCTGTGACTTGCTGTGTTCCAATACTTATGCTCACTGTAAAAACTGGGTGGTTTAATCAATATGTGTTTTCTAGATGTAACTACCAGAGAATAAAAGCCCAAACTCTGATCTCTCACAGACGGATGTCTTCAGTGCACAGCAAAAACTAATTAACCGGCCTTGCGGTTCCAATACTTCTGGGGGGAACTGTACTTCTTCTTCCAGTTTTCTTCTCTGATGGTTTATCGGTTGACATGTAGCGACGGGCTTTCATGCCAATTTTACCTTTTATTCTTATGCATGCAATCAAAAAATAAAAACTGCGAAGTGAAAGCCGACTGTTTGGAATACAACACTGCAAAGGTGCTTTGGAGTCATTGGTTCACATGCTGTGAAGAGGAATTGTGTCTATTTTATCTTCAGCGTGTGAGATGCTGCGTGGGAGAGACAGGCAGCAGCGGGAACAATTGTTCAGTTGTTGGAGTGATGTGTGTTTTACACTACATGAGAACTGACGGTTCCACGCCAGTGTGTGATGATATGATGTGTCTGTCAGCGCAGATGACAATCCTCTGACAGATATCAGTAAAAATACAAAAACTGGCATTGATGGAGGAAAAATACCTATTAATGTTTCTTATAGCTATTATTGTTTTCTAAGTATCTTTTCTAGTTTCTATTTCCAGCACACTGCAATATGCTATAGAGTTGAGCTGTATCAGGGTCATGATTGGGTCTTATCAGGCCATATTTCAAAGGCTGGTACAGGTTAAACTAACCCTCATCACAGGCGAGAGTGAAAATTAGATTGTGTGAGTGTGAAAAATAATTTGGCCTCATATTACAGAGACTCCAAGTTCTGACACCTAAATTGGCAGAATGGATTCACTCATGTTAGCGCCAGCAAATAAATCACTGAATCTTTTATTCCTCTCTTATTAGGAATACGTACAAAATGCTTCTTAATGTTGGCCAGCACAGCGCCGGCACCTGCCCACCTGCTTTCCTGCATGTTTTCAAGGTAAAAAAAGAAGAAAAAAAAAATCAAACGTCTGTGGATGGCTGAGGTAGAAGAGCTTGTGAATCAATATAAGCAAGCTGAAATATATTTATTTACTTTTGCGTCTGCTGAAGTTTTCACACAAAAGGAGAAATTCATGCCTGATTGAATGTTCTTCGAGCTCGTTATTTTCGGCAAACACACGTTTGCTCAAAGCCAGACTGGCTGAAGAAGGTTTATACGCAGAACGCCGCGGGAACCGTTCCTACACTGTTAAAAAAACATTTACTGTAAATCCCTGGCAGCTGTGGTCACCAGTGGTGCAATGTCCCTGCGACTGTAATGCGCCGTGTTAGATGTCATGGTCTATAAAACCCAGCCACAGGGGCCCACAAGCCAGTGTACTCCTAGTGCCGGTCCCAAGCCCCGGGAAAATGGGGAGGGTTTGCGGATTCACAACCAGACGATCCGCTGTGGCGACCCCTGACAGGAGCAGCCGAAAGAAGAAGAAGAAGATGTTATGGTCTCTAACTGTTCCCTTTACAGAGTACAGTGTACCTGTGGCCATCAAGCTACAACTCCTCCCTTTAACACCTGGACTTTTTATACAAAGGCTTATTTATTTTGATTTTATTTTCAGTATTACATATTTATCTCTTTTTCTGGCTTCTCCTGTCAGGGGTCTCCACTCCACAGCAGATCGTCTGCCTCCATCTCACCCGACCCCTGCATCTTCTTCCCTCACACCAACCCTCTGCATGTCCTCCGTCACCACATCCATCAGCTCAGCCAGCTCGCTCCCTTTACCAGTCATAGTCCCTACTCTCACCTCCACCCTCCTGCCTTTCCTTCCCCCTCTCCTCCTCCTCCTTTGTCTTCAGCCAATACTAGCACAGTTTCCAGCTCATTGGCTAATGGCACCAGAGGCTGTCATTGTTACCCAGGCTGCGACTGAGCTGGCATGCAGGTCATATTATGAATTCGCAGATATTTTACGCCAGATGCCCTTCCTGATGCAACCCTCCCTATTTACCCAGGCTTGGGACCAGCACTAGGAGTACACTGGCTTGTGGGCCCCTGTGGCTGGGCTATCTTTCATATTTATCTGTCTTTCATATATATTTTACTTTACCTTTGAATGTTATGGGACATTATAGTTGTTTACAGATATGTTCATACAACTTAATCTTCTCATCTTTCATATCCATATTTATTTAGAGCTAATGGAGCTTCTGGAGCCCAAAGAAATTTTCCCTGAGATTAATAAAGGATTCAGATTCTGATATAGACCATAAATAATGGCCAGGTTAGGTGGATGTCCTCAAACGGAGAGACACAGAACATAAGAAAAATATTTTGTTATCCATCACTGTGCTGCAAATCTCCTTACAGCTGGGGGAGGAATTTATTATTTGTTTCATTATTTATTTTTCAGCACAGATAATACTGCGTTGAGCAAAAAGGCACGCCGCCTGTGTCATGGTCCTTGGGTTTTGTGTTGATTATGATTTTATTATCTATCTGACTGAGCACCCATGTATGATGAGGTGGGAGTGAGACTTGCCTCTTACGTCAAAGACTCACTGCACGGTCTCCCTGCGCATGCGTGCGTTTCCTCCCGCCGTCCAAAGGCGCACCCGCAAGGTTAACTGGTGTGTCTGGTTGTTGGCCCTGTGATGGACGGACAGACCGCCCGGGGTGTACCTCGCCTTCTGTCCCATGACAGCTCGGATAGGCTCCAGTCCCTCCTGCGACTCCAGGTTGGATAAGCGGACGGATGGATGGATGGATGATGGATGGAGCCAGTTTTACTCAGTGAAAAAAACAGCTTCCAACCATGACTCCCAAAACCTCTACTCAACTGCGTCTGCTCTTACTACTTATACTACTGACTGTGCAGGCTGCACATCTTTGTGTTACTGTAAAATTAGCTGCAGCCCTCCCTGTGTGTTTGTGAAATTGCCTTTGATTACAGAGCTTCATTACATTTCATTACAGAAGCCGATGCTCTCCACAGTACATTAAAAACTCAAGCAGCCTCAACTTTTGAGGATGTGGGATATTAGTGCTGACTGCCATCTCCAAATCTCCATTCACAAGTTGTTTTTATTGTCTTTATTGTCAATTACAGAGGCGCTCTCTGTGTGTTAGTTACAGCTTTATGGCTGCCTTTAAACTCCGTGTTGGTGCAGTCCAACAGACCGCACAATGAATTATGGCTGTAATATTGAAGGCATTTTCAGAGCTTCCTTTGGAGAGCAGTTTCAATCATTTCTCAGCTGCTGAGTATCATCAGATTCAACAGTAAAATTACGGTTACAAACCATCAGTGTAACGTATGACTGTTTTTTTTTTTCTCATGTTTACACTCCCTGTGACCCGAGGAGAGTCTGTCCATCTAATCAAATCTGAGCCTGTAGAAAAATGTTTAACATATCGCAGTCCATCAGTCAAAAGCTGGAAAGCCGTGTGCAGCCTCAGCGAGCAGGCTGACGTGGATGAGATCATGTTCGCTTTAATCCCATCAAATGGAATGGTCATTTTCACTGCCAGCAGTTTCTATGAAAGAGATACACTATACGGAAAAACATATTGGACCACCTACAAGTCACACCTGCAGCAGCTTTTCTCACCTCCCCATTCTGAATCCAGAGGCATTAATATGGAGTTGGTCCCTCTGCAGCTGGAACAGCTTCCACTCTTCTGGGAAGGCTTTCTTCAACATGTTGGAGTGTCTGTGGGAATTTTTGTCCATTTGTGAGGTCAGACGTTGATGTTGGATGAGAGAGCCTGGCTCACAATCTCTGTTCTAGTTCATTCCAAAGGTGCTGGACGGGGTTGATATCAAGGCTCTGTGTGAGCCAGTCAAGTTCTCCCACACCAAACTCACTAGGGTACGGTCATGCTGGAACAGACTGTTCCCACAAAGTTGGAAGCATGGAATTGTCCAACATGTCTTGGTAAGCTGAAGCATTAAGATTTCCCTTCACTGGAACTAGGGGGCCCAGGCCAACCCCAGAAAAACAACCACATAGCATTATCCCTCCTCCACCAAACTTTACACTTGGCACAATGCAGTCGTGTAGGTAACATTCTCATGTCTTTCAGCGAGCCAAGACTCATCTCAAACTGCCAGATACAGAAATTTGATTTGTCACTCCACAGAACATGTTTTCACTGCTTCAAAGTCCAGTGTCAGCATGCTTCACACCACTCCATCTGATGGCTGGCATTCACTTGGTATGCGTTGTCATGGAAACCCGTTCCATGAAGCTCCTGGTGCAGTTTCTGTGCTGATGCCAGAGGAGGTCTGGAACTCTGCAGTTGTTGACTCAGCAGAGTGTTGGACACTTTTCCACACTATGCTCCTCAGCACTCGGTGACCCCCACTCTGTAACTTTACGTGGTCTGACACTTGGTGGCTGAGTTGCTGTGGTTCCTAGATGCTTCCACGTTGCAATAATCCCACTTCCAGCTGATGGTGGAATATCTAGGAGGGAAGAAATGTCACCAGCTGACTGGTTGCAGTGGTGGCATCCTGTTACAGTACCACGCTGGAATTCAGGGAGCGCCTTTACAAACATTAGTGAAAGAATGGGTGGTTCTAAAGAGCTCAGACTGCGTGGCTACCTGCTGGGATTAATGGGACTGAATCAGACACCTAATTCAATCATTAACAGCTGTGTCCCAATACTTTTGGACATATAATGTATATGTGTTTTTCTATCGAAAGACGGCAAACCATGCCTCGTTTCTCGCAGCAGGTAGATTTTCTAAAGAAACTCAGTCCATACTGTCACACCGTGCACTCAGAATAAACATGTGTCTCCATGATTTCCTGTGTGGATGGAAGTCCTCTTCTGCACTCACATGTCTGTCATTGCAGCGTGGACCTCCAGCTTCACAACGTTCTGTCAAGATGACGTGAACTTCAGCACTGCAGCGCATGCGTTCTTACCGCTGTGCAGTGAACACGCAGGAGTTTTTGACTACACTCACACAGCCTTCATGTACCTCCTACCTCAACATGCCATGTTTGCCCACCTGTCCTCATCTGCTCCCCCTAAATGAAATTCAAGATGAAGAGCTGCTGAAGGTGGATTTTCTTTCACTCGCTGCACAATAAATGATTTTCAGGGCTTTGTTGACTCATTGCAGTTGTAAATCAACCGTTTCCAGCCTGAGCAGTGACACTGCGCTCGTTAGAGTTTCTACTTTCAGTCTGTGAGACAAATCAGCAGGGGGGAGGAGGGGGAGGAGGTCTTTCTGGATGGATGTCTTCTCTTATCTCCGTGGTCAAACTTAAAGGAGAAAGTGACAGACGTGGCTGGTGGCTGCATTTCCAAGCTTTTCTATGTAATTAGTGCTTCATTTAACAGGAATCAAAGTCTGCAGCTTGACATTTAATTTCCTCCTGAACACTGCCGTCATTATCTGCTGGATGGAACATAAGGTGGTGGATGTTCTCTTCTAATGGCGAGGCTAGAGACTAATTCATGAAACAGAAAAGTGTTTTTAATTTACTTATTTATTTGTTGTTATCTCAGTACCTGATAACTACCACAAATACGTTGATAGATTTTATTCAGCTTCATTTAAACTTAAATGTGTATTCATTATGTATGAAAAGCTGTCACAAACTGAGACGCACCACGGACACTAAACCACTGTGTCTGGCAAAAAGTGTCCCCGTACCGTGGTGGTTTACGCGTTCGCCTTACAGGTTCCAGGTGGGGACACAAGCCCCTCTCACCATTAAGGGTTGCGTCAGGAAGGGCAGCCGACATAAACCCTCTATCAAATTACCAATGCGGCTTAGTCTGCTGTGGCGCCCCCTTGGGGAGAATACAAGGAAGCAGCTGAAGGTACATTTTTGATGTCTGATAAAAGCCACAAACTGAAATTAATCAGCTTACTTTAACTCCCGGGTGGGGGGGGGGGGGGGGGCAATACTACTGTTACAGACACTCCGTTCTGTATGCAGAAATATCAGTACAGCTGAGACAGTAAACGCAGCATGGCAGCAGGTGAAGTCCAGGTATTAAAGGGAGGAGCTGTACAGTGTGACAGAAACAGACAGGAATGACTGTGGTCATAATCAGAGATTGTATAGTTACTGCATAGTAATAACTGGTTCGTTATTTACACAGTAAGATATTAACAGAATGAAATACAGAAATGAGTGAATGAGACTGTGGTTACATCCAAAGGTAGCTACTTTGATGAGTCAACAGTTTAGAACACATTCTGGTTTATTCCATGATTTCTTTTTGAACTTCAATAGCTTGTTTGTTCTATGCTTTCATTTCAGAGAACAATGAGACATTGAGCTGAAAAATTGGGGTGTTCTAAAACTTTTGAACGGTAGTGTATTTTAGTGTGTACACGTGTGTAACTATTCCATGCAGCTACTGTGATTGTACTGCTGTCTGTCTTGACCAAGGTACTCTTGCAAAAGTGATTTTTAATCTCACGTGTCATGTTATCCTGGTTAAATTAAGGTCAATAATCTACCTTCAGCTACTCCCTTGTATTCTCCCCACGGGGTCACCACACAGGATTAACACACATTGGTAATTTGGCAGAGGTTTTAGGCCAGATGCCCTTCCTGATGCAACTCCACAGTGAGAGGGACTTGTGCCCCCACCTGGAATTGAACCAGGGACCTTTCACTTGCAAGGCAAATGTATAAACCACTACACTACGGGGGCACAAATAAAGGTCAACACTAATAATAATAATAATCATCACATAAGTAGCCTCATAACAGTGCACTGTTGAAGGTGGGTTTGGTCTGATGCCACTATGCTGATGGTCTGTAGTTAGAATCTTAATAATGTGATACTGTCTACAACCCAACCATGCAGGCAGATGCATTTTAAAAAGCCGACAGATGACGGCACATGTTCCTGAGGTTGCATTTTGATAGGTGTGACCCTCTTTCCAGCCACATGGTCTGTTTTCCTGCATGAGGGCTGAATATTGGACTGTTTGGACATTTCTTTGTTGTGCAGCTATTTGGTTTGGATTTGAGAAATTTGGAGAATTGCTTAGTTTTTATGTGACAGATATAGACTGCGCTTCATCCTGAGCACACAACATCTCTCTCAGTCTGAGAAGCCACGCTTCAGTTCACTTCACTGCTGCCAATGAGCGACTCTGTCACATATAACCATTTAACTTTAGTGTTTTTTCAAAGCACATCATGAAAAATCTCTTCACAGTGCTGCTCTGCACCACCGTTTGTCTGTGTTTCTCTCAGTGACCATTTTACATGTAAACAGAGCCAAAATCAAGGCACGTCCATCAATTACAGCTGGGCACATGGGAAAAATTCATATCACGATAGTATTTTTTATATCAGTCAATAGCCATATGAGTTTCAATATAAATCACATCATTTCTGTCAAGCTTAAAATTTCCATTTTACTTCTCAGTGAGATGTGAAGATGTCATAAGGTAAATTTTGGCTTGAATATTATTTGTTGTGTGTCAGAAGTTGAACATGACACTGTAGACCACCATACAACTGTATTTCAATAAATAAAATAGGTGTATATACTAAACTAAAATTTGAATTCTGAGCAGTCAGAAGCTTTCAAGATTTACAGGAGAACAATAAAGCTGTTGGTCAGCTCCAACCAAAATAAAATCTTAATTCTAAAACTCTGAAATCTTAAATCTAAAAAGTTCTAAAGCTGTAAAGTTTTACAGAAGAACACAAAGTAAATTCTTGGTCAGTCCCAAGTAAATAAAGCAGGTATTAAAACCAAATAAAAATGTCTTATAATCTGCTTTACTTTGCTTTTCAATCCTTTCAAAGTGTTTGAATCTACACAAACTAAACCTTTATGTTTGTCAGGATCAAAGAGCTCGTGTCCGTCCTAAAGTCCTGACTTCAGCTCTTTGGTCTTCAGTTTAAAGACGTGGTCAGTGCAGTGGGCAGTGAGGCTCAGAGATGGTTCACATGTGAGATACCTGCTCACCAGGTTCATTACTTTAATCAGCTGATTGAATCCTACATTTCCCATCATGCTTACTGTCATGGTGTTTTTTAAACAAAGTAGTGTGGACCTGCGTGTTTCACTGTGTGTTTTTATTGTAAGACAAGGAGCTGGACAAAGAGGACCCTGTGGTCTGTGGTTGTCTCAGGTCTGGGACAGTAAAGTCTTACATTGTCTCTAAAGGACGTCCTCCTTCACACGTTAAAACACATCAGTATTATTATGTCTTCGTGGGGACATGCTTTGACACAGTTTGCAGCTTCTCTGCTTCCTGTCTGACTTTAAACAGACAAAATGTCTCCACACGCTGAACTCCTCTGACCGTTTGTCCAACAATGTCCTCGCCTTTTGAGCCTTGGGCTGTCTGTCTCCTTCAGTAAGGCTGTCCCTCAGGTTTCCCATTGTTATTTTCTCTTTGATCTCTCCTGATGTCTGTAGCACAGCTGCTGAAGCTCAAACATTAGCATGTGTCCTGCTGCCAGCCTAGCTCCACCCAACAAAGATGGCTGCAGCACTTTTCCAGCCACGTGATTGGTTCAAGCGGCGCTATTCTTCACTATGAATGGCTTTTTGTGTTTTCTGTTAAACCATGAACGGCATGAGTTATATCGACGTAATATCAACCATGTCTTAAATCACTATCGAACACAAAAATCTGTATTTGTGATGCTCCTAACCTACAAGCAGCAACGGTGCACTCAAACATGACTGGCAAACACTCCTCTGAACACAAACACAAAACCTCTGCTGTCAAACAGATTTGGGAAAAGATATCAATACAGCAATATGTGTATCCACTGTCTCTTCCAATACATTCTTAATACAAAGATAAAACAGTGTCCTCAGATAGTCTGACAAACTAGAGCCACCATGTGATGGTGCTCAGCAAACCATAATATCAATAACGCAGTAACTCATCCAGCTCACAGCTTAGTGTGACGTGTGAAGCAGAAAGAAAGTGATCGGTTCTCCTGTCATAGGTTGGCCGTATCACACAAACTAATGAGAGTTAAAATCCACTGAGAAGTCAAAGAGGCTGACAAACTGTCACAGCCAGGACTAACTCAACTGCTTCAACATCAAATCAAAGTGTCTGAGCTCAGGAGCATCAGGGGAACCATGGCCATAAAAAGCAGCATCATATGTGGACGCATCAGCATGTCATAGCATTGATCATATTACTGATGTCAGTATAACAGTGAAAGCCCCACCCAAACCTTACATGATCATCACCATCTAAACATCATCATGCAACATGTGTGGCAAAGCCATATTTCAGCTGTCACAGAACTACTAGCAGCATGCCTACCATCTGAAAGGAAAGCACTACCAAAAGTCTGCAGGACCAGAGGAACTGTGAACGTGGAACACTGCAAACTGACCTTCCAGTTTCCTGTTGGTGAAGCAGGCGACTGTCCCGTTGCACCACATCAGAACCCGGTGCTACGCCTGCACCGCGGCTTTAGACGTTATAACGCCATAAATAAACCTAATGACAGCATGTATGTGTAGACGGCAGAGGTTTTATGAATGTTTCAATCCAAACCAAACCAACCAGACCTCTGAGGAGTACAGACTGTTGAGAAAACAGAAAAGTGGCCGTAAAATGACAAATGTGACTTTGAGAACAGTTTGTGTGATCATCGTGTGCACGTTTGACTCAAATCTGACCAACAGTCACGGAGTAGTGATTTTGTGAACTGATGGCTCACCATAGCATCGACTCACTGCTCCTTCAGCTGGACGAGCTCATTAGTGAAGGTAAAGAGCCTGAATTATTTACAGAGCGTTAATTATTTACACATGACCAAATCTGAAAAATGATAGCGCACAGACAGCGCCACCAACATGGAAGAAATGAAAGCAGAATGCCAGCTGATTGCCTCTTCACTTTTCCAGTTACTCAGATAGTGCTGTGATGATTGTCCTGCAGTGAACTGGACAACCAGTATACTGTGACGGTGTTTTGGTGATTTGTGTCCCTTTTCCCTTAAACACGCGAGTTCATGTGAGGTTATCAGTGAGTGTGTCTCACCTGCTTTGACTTCAAATGGTAGGTCAAACTCTCGGAGGGCATCCTTCCTCAGAGGGAGGTTCTCCAGCTCTACTGCACCTGAGGTACAACAAGAAATAGACAAACACCATGATCGCTTGGGGTGCTGCACAAGCCACAAAAGTTTCTGAAATCAACCAAACATCTGGTTAAACTGGACTGTTTGGAACAGCATGTCTACTAATAAGAGAGGACACAGTCTCAGACCACTTTTAGTCCACTGTCATAACAGTGGTGTGCCACTGTCTTCAGCAGCCTGGAATATATTCTTCATAAACCGGTTAGGAAGGAAAACTAGCATATCCAACAGTAAAAGCAGAAATAATGCCAGGGTTTGAATAGATGCAACCAACTACCTTCAGACATTCATTCACGTCTACTGCAGCATGCTTTACCAAGCAGTCAGTGTTAATATGGACTGCACTGGTGCTTACACAGCACTTTTTACTACAACATTCATTCACACACACATCCACGCTCAGATGGACACATCAGGAGCCCTGTGGAGTTCAGTGTCTTGCCCAAGGACACTTCGGCAAGCAGCCTGGAGAAGCCAGGGATCGAACCGCCAACCTTCCTGTCGGAAGACAAACCGCTTCACCTCCTGAGCCACGGCCGCCCGCGTTTCAGCATTTCATTTTGTACTGTAAGTACAAAACAAAAGAAAGAGAGGAAGTGAGCAGGAATTACCTTTCAGAAGGGCGATGGAGAGCTGATCTGTGTTTAGGTTGCTGACATATTTCCCCAGGTATGTGTTTAACACCCAGGCGACGAGGCCCTCCAACATCCTGACGGCTCAGGGGTGACGACAGCTACCCCGAGGCGGAGGACGAGGTGGCGACGGCAGCCGGACTCTGGATTGGACGCCTGTTCAGTGCCTGAAGGACACAGCAGACAGATCTCATTCATCCACTGCGTAACGTAGCTGGAACACAGAGTAAACCGCTCAGTGGGTCAAAGCAGACAGGTGAGCTGCTGTGACCGACCATGTGCGCCCTGTGATCTCAATGCTTCCAGCATGAACCTGCTGGGACTCGTGTGTGTGTGTGTGTGTGTGTGTGTGAGAGAGACAGGACCATGAACGCCTCATAGGAGGTTTGAGAAGCAGCAGCTGACTTCACTCTTTAATGTGTCCCCTGTCTGTGTGTCTGGAGCCCCTCACCGCCTCCCCATGAAGGACCTGCTGCGGGTCAGGCTGTGCCAGACCTCACTGACGCGGTCACAACTGACGGCCGAGCGGCGTTAGCACAGCCACGGACTCACCGCCACAGACGGCCCGGCCCGGAGTCCATGTCGGTGGCGGCCCGACAGCGCCGTCCCGTCGGTGAGCCGGGGCTTGAGGACAGTCAAACGGCGGGCACGGACAGCAGTGAGCCACCGACAGAACCGACAACTGAAAGCGAAAGAGCTAACGCCGTGCTAAGCTAGTGTGTCTGCACCGACCCACTGCTGCACCTCAGCCGGACCCACAGCGGCGGACACCCCGGGGACTCTGCTCACAGCCGGCGCGTCCTGTCTGGGGACTTTGGAGCTCCGGGCCGTTAAATAATAAAAGAAACACTTCCGAATAACGAAACAACTTCCAACACACACTTCCTGTCACATGACAAAAACAAACCATTCTTCTCGTGCTGCGTTGATGGACCCTGGGAAACGGCGGACGCACTCATGTTTGGGCATGAAACGAACTGAGATAGGAAACGTTTTGTTGAGGCAGAGTTAAAAATGCCTGACAGAGTTAGAATTTTTCTCTTCTGACTCTTTGCATTAACACAAACTCCACTGACACTTCATCTGTTGTCTTCAGAATGATGTAAATCCTCTATGGTTCCAGTTACTTCACAAAAAAAGCGACCCTAAACACAACCTGAGCATTTCCGGCGGTGGGTAGACTTAAAAGTGGCTGTTTCCGGTCCCGACTGACCACAAACACCAAACATGAAACATTAAAACGCTATCATCCAAACACTGACCACCAAACTTCACACACCAGAAAACAAATATCAAACACACAAGTATAATTTAACAATTATTTGTCCTCCAGAATTTATGTACCTTCTTCACAGCATATTAATATGCATGGGTAATTTGGCAGAGGTTTTACACCAGATGCCCTTCCTGACACAACCGTCCATGGTGAGAGGGGCTTTTGAGTTATTTCACACTTTTTTCTTCACTGCATAATTCCATATGTGTTCATTCATAGTTTTGATGGCTTCAGTGAGAATCTACAATGTAAATCAATGTAAATCTCTTCCTGTTAAAAGGGAGTTCTTCCTTCCCACAATGTACAATGTGAGTCATGAAAATAAAGAAAAACCATTAAATGAGAAGGTGTGTCCAAACTTTTGACTGGCGGTGTGTGTGTGTGTGTGTGTGTGTATATATATATAAATTCCCCTCTCGCCCCTGCGGACAGTCTATCCTTCAAGCTCGGGTCCTCTACCAGAGGCCTGGGAGCTTGAGGGTCCTGCTCAGTATCTTAGCTGTTCCTAGGACTGCGCTCTTCTGGACAGAGATCTTGGATGTTGTACCTGGGATCTGCTGGAGCCACTCGCCTAGCTTGGGAGTCACTGCACCTAGTGCTCCGATTACCACTGGGACCACTGTTACCTTCACCCTCCACATCTTCTCGAGCTCTTCTCTGAGCCCTTGGTACTTCTCTAGCTTCTCGTGTTCCTTCTTCCTGACGTTGCTGTCATTCGGTATTGCTACATCTATCACTACGGTCGTC
>VUQH01049278.1:2395-18487 GCA_015106775.1 Etroplus canarensis | reverse complement strand
GTGGCCACTGAGCTTAGAGTGTCACAGAGTGTCATCAGCAGGTTGCAACAGAGAGACTGGAAGAGTCACAAAAGTCAAGCTGTAATTGATGCTCAAGGGTATATGACAAATTATTGAGACATTGACATTTTTTGTTATGGTATACCCTCCACTGTTGTTGACTGTTGTTTAATAAATTGTTTGAGATAAGGAAATCACCATTGCATGCCCTACTTTCATGATATAATATCACTGTGAACTTTTTTGCATTTTCTATAAATTTCACCCAAAAGCCAAATCCATATCCTTAACTTTTTGTAAGTAATTTGTGTTGTGTATGTGTGTGTGTGTGTGTGTGTGTGTGTCTTTGAAAATACATTAAATCTCACAGGGAAAAAAACTGCTGGATATCTATGCTGATATGGACTGGAGAATGTGTTAGGAATGAAATAACGCCACATCGTTTGATGGAAATGAAAATTATCAACCTACAGAGGGCTGAATTCAAAGACACCCTAAAAATCAAAGTGAAAAAATGATGTAGCAGTCTGGTCCATTTTGCCGAAATTTCATTGCAGCAACTCAAAATGGTACTCAGTAGTTTGTATAGCCCCTATGTGCTTGTATTCATGCACTCACTCATCAATCGTCTCACGGATGGTGTCCTGGGGGATACCTCCCAGATCTGGACCAGGGTGTCACTGAGCTCCCAAAAAGTCTGAGATCCAATCTGGCCTCGTCAGATGGACCAAAACATAATGTCTCTGAGGTGTTCTATTGGATTCAAGTCAGGCGAGTGCGGGGGCCAGTCAGTGGTATCAATTCCTTTGTCATCCAGGAACTGCCTGCATAGTCTTTCCACATGAGGCCGGGCATTGTTGTGCACCAGGAGGAAACCAGGACCCACTGCACCAGTGTAGGGTCTGTCAGCGGGTCCACAGATTTCATCCCAATATCTAATGGCAGTCAGGGTGCCGTTGCCTAGCCTGTAGAGGTCTGTGTGTCCCTCCATGGATATACCTCCTCAGACCATCACTGGCCCACCACCAAACCAGTCAAGTGGAATGATGTTACAGGTAGCATAACATTCTCTACAGCTTCTCCAGACCTTTTCGTCTCTGTCATGTGTGCTCAGAGTGAACCTGCTCTCATGTGTGCACAGGACGCTAGTGGTGGACCTGCCAATTCTGGTATTCTATGGCAAATGCCAATTGAGCACCACAGAGCCAGGCAATGAGCACAGGGCCCACTAGAGGATGCTGGGCCCTCAGGCCACCCTCATGAAGTCTGTTCATGATTGGTCAGAGACATTCACACCAGTGGCCTGCTGGAGGTAATTCTATAGGGCTCTGGCAGTGCTCATCGTGTTCTTCCTGCCAATGGATTAGGGACCTTCTACAGCCCTGCCCACCTCTCCTAGAGCAACTGCCTGTCTCTTAATCTCTTCCATGCTCTTCAGACTATGCAGAGAGACACAGCAAACCTTCTGGCAATGGTTCATATTGATGTGCCATCCTGGAGGAGTTGAACTACCTGTGCAACCTCTGTAGGCTCCTAGTGAAAAAAACTGTCAGAGAAGATGAGGAGGGGGGAAAAAATGTCAGTAGCCTCCACCTGTAAAACCAACCTGTTTCAGGGGCCATCTCACTGTTGCCCCTCTGGTGCATCTGCTGTTGTCGTTTATATATACAGTCAATCAGTATCTACAGTGTTGTTTTGTTTTTGGATTTTTCTGTTATTCTTGTTTGTTTGCATTAAAGTGACCAATTACTCTTTTTTTCTCTCTTTTTGAAATGTTCCAAATAAATAAACCGAACTAAGAATAATCCTGGAAGTACATTTCATATGCCCTTTCAGATTCTTATTGTATGTCTGCTTTACCTTTTCTTGCTTTCTCCGTTTGTTTTGGTTTCTCTTTCCTATATTGCTTCCCTTATTGCACTGTAGTGTTTCCCCTGTAAACCAATAAACAGTTTGCATAGGGCTGTTGGACTGAAAAGGTGGTTTATACACACGTCAAAAGCTGCCTTTGTGTTTAATTATTTATAGTGACTTGATTGTCACGTCTGCTGGCAATTTAGTGTAATTTTGGACTCATAATAACTATGATTTCCTTGGCTATAATTGGCAATGTAATCCCTCAACAGTTTCCCATAAATGAGATATAAAAATTGTGCCCTTGCGAGGATAAACACAAGTCAGATCCAGCGACTCTCACACAGCAAAGTCTGAGGGACTTCTCGGGAACCCGAGGGAGGTACAGATCCTCGAAAAAGTTTCTGGGAGGAGTCCCGCGTTTTGGAGGGTGACACGTGAAACTTTCCTGAGGAGTTGCTCGGTGTGTTTTGTGCGTGCTGTGCGGCGGCAACTCCGACAACCCTACAGCCAGCGGCTCCAGTGTGCTCCAGCCTATTTTTAGAAGTCTGCCTAATGGGGGGAAACGCAGGGGCTTGAGGAGAACTGCAGAGGAAGGTCACAAAACTGCGCTTGCGATGAGCTCCCACAACGCTGCGAAGTGACGGAATTTTAAAAAAGAAAAAAAAAGTTTCAGAAAGTGCGGCGCTTTTGCTTCAACTCGACCCCAGCTTTGAATTAAACGCGGTGGCCGCTGGAGACGTTTCTGTGCAGCGCGATGGCTGCTCAGTGCGACGCTTTAAGCGGATACTTGCAGCAGTCGGACCAGGGCTCCAACAGCGAGCGCAGCACCGACTCTCCTCTGCCGGGGTCGGAGGAGGATCTGAGCGGCCCTCATCCGCTGCCGGACCCGGAGTGGACTGAGGAGAGGTTTCGGGTGGACCGTAAAAAGCTGGAAGTCATGTTATTAGGTAATAAAAATCAACCGAGTGCAAAATTAGTGACATGTTAAGCATATTTCAGGGAAGAATGCCTTGCATCCTGGCTACTTTTTCCTTTCGGATGAGAGAAGCAGCTCCTGCCAGGGCCTTTGTTTATTGTAGGCTCATGAAATTACACTATACTATTATTAATTAGTTTAATTTTCAGGGCTCTTTATCGGAAAATGAATGCGTCACTTTATTAATCCGGGAAGACTCAATTAGGCCAAATAAATTAGCTATTGGTGGCACAAACACATAGAAATAGAGTAAAAGCTGATCACTGTGAGGAGCTGCTGGCACCTCAGGTAAATGGGAGCCTATACTGCATAAATGTTACGCTTTAACACATGAGGTCCATTATGAACGTACTTATTGTGCTATTTGAGTGCTCCGGCCACAAGGTGTCGCTATACCAGCTCCTGCAGTGTGCGTTTGTTTGTAGACTAAACTGAAATTGACCTGAGCATGCATTTGTTTGGTTCTTTGCAAAATAGTCTGCATGATGCAAAAACCCCTTGGCTGACTTTTAGAAGATAATAAACTGAAAGTTGACAAGTTGCTGCAGAAATACAAATGCAGTGGCAGCACTTTTAATCACATCACACATTCTTTGATGCATTCTGTCTGAAACAACAGATTCCTGTGGAAAAGTAATAAACTATGCCTGTCATGTTGGCTTTTCCAGAATGTTTGGCATTGCTGCATATTTTTTTGTTTTGGTTATTAAACCGATTCAGTGTGTGATCTCTCCTAATGACGTGCAAGTGACAGTGAACAGTGAAATAAGCGATGACAGGCTTGTAAAGAGGGGCCCAGCCAGGCTCTGTTAAGAGGTCTCTGGAAACTGAAAGGGTTGAGGTAATTTATCACAGATTTCAAAACACGAGACTGTGGAATATTAGAGCATTACATAAGGGGGCTGGATTCTTTATCAGTTTCACAGGAAGACAGTGACTTAGAGCTGAGAAGCAGCCAAACAGAACCTTAGGAGAAATATTATCAGTGGTCATCATGTTGAAATCAAAGCAAGGACAGTAAATCAAGTGCATTGACAATGATGACTGTTGCTTCAATTTTTTTTTAAACTTGGGGAAAGCTGTTCATGTAGTTTGAGCTGTGCTAACTAAAGTAAGTTTATCCTTTGTCCTAAACACGCAGACATATGCACGCACACACGTAGCTCCCCTTGAGAATGTGCTGGTTGCTGCCTAGTTGCTCTGTACATTCCTCAAAGCTCCATGTCATCCCCAACTCTTCCAGGAAAACAACTTTACTAGAGGCCAGCCCTAATTCCCAGTGTCCCGGACATACCACGCGCCACGTCATGCAGTGTGTCTGTGTGACTGCTTGTGTATGTTACGCACAATCTATCTGTTTAGTGAGTCTGCGTAGTTTGTCAGTTTCTTGTATTTATCTCTGCCCATCTCTTGTTTCCCAATTGCTCCTTTATGACGACACAGCTGACACTGCTCATGTTGACACTGCAGCTGTGATGCAGAGTAGAAAAGGCTGCTGTGTTTTACTGTCTCCTGAGCTTTCTGGCCAGCTGTAAGTGCAGGTTTAAATACTACACTGTCTCAGCTGTAAAACTGCCTTTTAGCTGCTTTTGATCATTGGCCCTCTGGAAGAACCCAAGATGTCTGGTTCCCTCATTGGTACCTTGGTGATCTTACAGTAGGCATTACACAGTCCAAGCTTGTGTTAAGTTTTGCAAATGATTCATTTGTAATGAAAAAGTTCAGTCTAGGTTTGTTTAAGCTTACTGGATCATATATTCTCATCTTTTTTGCTCTGTAGGTGTAAATTTAAATCCTACTAAATAGCACTTCCAGCCTCATCCCATTTGATCAGAGCATTCTAACATCTGGCTGTGCTTTGATTGGATAAGCTGTAGATTTTGATGTGGTACATCATGTTCTGAAGGCCAGCGTTTGGACCAAAATGAAATCATTTTATGGGAGCGCCAGTATATTTTTAACCAGTCTTTTATTGTCTGTGACGGTATCTCTGGCTTTTCTTTCTTGGAAACTGAAGTGTTCTTGACCCCTGAGTAAAAAGTCACAGGTCAAATCATGCAATGACCAGACCCCAGAATGATTATAGCTTTACCTTTTTGCCAGATGCAGGTAATGTGGCAGCACTATTTGCATTTTGGGGTTGCAACAATTAGACAAATATTAAGTGTTATAATTACAGATTATATTTGAGCAGCAGGCAGACATACATTTCATAACAACAGACACTGGAAATTTTTACAATACTGATGGAAAACAGCATTCACAACTAATCTTCAAGGAAACTGATGGTAGGATTTGTGGTAGATGTACTGTGTGGTTAAATATTCATCATGTTTATAAATTTTTATAAATTTTGCATGAAGATGTGTTTGAAATACATTCCAGTCTAAAGTCGTACATGTACACATATATACAGCGCATTTACCTGTTTTACCATTTGTTCCACCTTATTATATCCCAGAAAAGTGAGGATATGATGGAATCATAACCCCCATTGTGGCAAATCCTTAATTTAATCATGATAATGCAAAAATTAGTCGACACAGGATTTTGAATTTTAACAGAGATAGACCTTCATGAGATCTGGAACTAATTAGATTTTCAACCATTTTATAAATACAGATTTGCCCCTAGCTGGCATTTTATTGTTTTTTTTGGTTTTTTTTAACATTTTTAGTCATGTCAGTGACTGTTCGTCTGGTCTTCAAGAAACAAAAACCAAATTGATCGTGGGATCATATACTTTAATGGTGACACCATGTCATGTCCGTGCCATTGCCATCTGCTGCTGCCACTTCTGCACATTTTTAGCCATATTTCTTGTGACTGTTATTCTGAGCTGCACGAAGAAAAACAAAGAAATTGATCATGGGATTATATACATTTATTGTGACACCATGTTGTGTCTGCCACAATTACTGTCTGCTTTTGGCATGGCTGAAATTGGTAAAGGAAAAAAAAATCTTGGGGATTATCAATCTTATGGAATCAACTTTGCTGCTGCATACACTGGTTCTTAACCATCTGATTTGTATTAAAAAAAATGACTGTCATCTAGCCTCACATCATGTCAAGCAGGGTCAGTTCAGATCAGGTGACCATTCATGAAGAAATTGAGACTTTTCAGTGATATTACTTTAGTGGTGGCAGAGCAACTGTGGGGAGATAGTTGTCCATGCATTTTACTCACAGGTATGGCAGAAAACCCTCTGTAGTTTTTAAGTTATAACCACATAAGACCGCTCTCCTGTGAGTGCATATGCTTTTATTGACCTCTAAAATCATTTCCCAATAAGAAGCCTGGCTTTACTTAGAACTTGCAGGTTTAGAGTATGTCCTGCTCAAACACTTGGTCAGAGCAGGACATGCCACTGGCCGTATAGTCAGGGGTTGCATAAATTCTGGTGAATAAAAATTACCCCGATGCTCTCTGTGCCCATTAAAGGATGTTGGTGAGTCACCAGCTTGTCTCCATGTCTCTCCACTGAAACAAAATCCCACGATACACACCTACCCTGCTCTTTCGATTTTACTATCCCCCTCTTCTGGCACAGTTTGCTTCAGGAGAAAATGGAAATTATTAACTGCTCAGCAATTACAGATTTACTGTCTCTCTCATTGGCAGGGATGCTCAGATCGGTAAATAGAGTGTAAAGTGACAACAAAATCTCACCCTGACAGCTATCTGGGTTTACTGTTGTACTCTTGGCACCCTCAAATAGAACTCCCGAGTTAATGTCTTGGAGACTTTTAAAGAGGCATGAAAGCTTGAAAGATGGTCTTATGTGTGTAGGGAACAGTCTAGGAGAACTTTTGTGCCTTTTTACATCCTTTTTTTAAACTCATTATGAAGCTAAGAAAGTGTGGGAAAGAGGTAACATTTTCTCCAGCCATAATTATCTAAATTGAGTGCATGTGCAACATGATTTTCCATGAGTTTTCACAAATGCATTACCAATGTGTTCTACTAATGCAGTGTAGGAGCTCTTTGTCATTTTGCACAGATTAGTAATGATTAGAGTCTAGTGGTGTTAGTGACTGAATGTAGGCTCCTGGTGGGCCACTGTGTGCACACATCGTAACAACATGTTTGCTGAGCAACTGTGACAACAACCTACAATTAGTCTGTGAATCATTTTCCTTAGTGAACTAATTTGTTTTCCTGCTCCTAAACCACAGACTATTGGTGAGCTTTGTTTCTGAATGGAAAAACTGCTGCATATGATAGTGAAAATACCTGTGACAATTTTTTCACTATCATTTATAATGTAGTTGGTCTTCTCTGGCTACCTACATAATGAGGGGAGTGTGTGTGAGGGCCTCATCCTCCTCTTCCTCCTGGGTGCTGAGTAAGACTCGCAGGCAGGAAGTGAGTGTCTTGTGGGGAATGTGCTGCAGGCTTTCTCTTTCTCTTGTTCTCCCCCTTTCTTGTGCTCCCTCTTCTGTATTCAAACACTGCTCTGTTGTTGCAGCTTCCATCAGATCCACTGTAGAGTTGTTGGACTTTCCTGGGTCTTTATCCTATACTATAACACAATCCTCACTTTAACCTTCTAACCCAACCAAACCGAGGCATATATGTTACTGAAAACCCTTAGACATCAAAAGCTATAGTACAGCTGCCTAATTATTTTAAAATGATAAATGGACTTAAATCATATATTATTTTATAATACTTTCCCCCATTCACCATCCGTGCACACACACTAGTGCCATCCAGCGTGCTCACCTGCGTCGGGAGCAACTTCAGTTCAGCATCTTGCCAAGGACACTTGTGAATGTGGAGGAGCCAGGGACTGAAGTGCCACCTACCTTCAGGCATTTCACAGTATGTCATGTAGCATTATAGTATGAGTCTAAAGTGAAAGTAAAGATGGAGAGGAGGGAACTTGGAGAGAAATCTTACACAGAGTACCTTTGGACAAAATTCAGTAATGAGTGGAAAACTGTGTGCAGGGCCAGCACGAGAGGAAAATCCTGCATGTCTAAAAGTAAAAATCCTCTATTCCTTCTGATGAGGCAGTCATCTGTTACTCAGAGATATTGTGATCTTTAAAACAGATTTCCATGCAGAACATGTGTTATAATTGTAGATGTGCCAGCAAAATAGAAATGCACAAAGTTCAGTCTGATTGAACTTTGACTTATGAGATAGTTGGAATCTTGAGGGAAAGGCTGGGGTTACCACTTGTTCAGCATGTAATGATCGTATGTGTACTTTTAATCTGTTGAACAAATACAGATAATTGAGAAGGATAGGTTCTGCATGGCCCCCTGAAGAGGATTTATTACATCCCTGAAAAACGGGGATATGATGGAATCATCAAATTCTTTGTGTCATCACAATAGAGCAAAAACTGTTGGACGTAGGATTTTGAATTTTGACACAGAGGTAGACGTCGGGTTTTCAGCTATTTTGAACATATGGGTTTGCCACTAGGTGGCGTTATCTGTAAAAAGTTCTTAGCCAGCTGCTTCCTTTTATTCTCCACAAGGGGTCGCCACAGCAGATTAATCTGCATTGGTAATTTGACAGAGGTTTTATGCTGGATCTCTGTGACTATTTGTCCTATTTGCACTGAAAAAAAGATCATAAGATCATATACTTTCATGGTGACACCATGCTGCCGCCACTGCCACCCTAAATCCTTCATGAAAGTGCAATGATGAAAAACCTATTTAACACAGGATTTTTTATTTTGGCACAGTGATAAACCTTCACGAGATCAGGAACTGAGATTTTTGCCATTTTGAAAATGTGGATAGGCCTCCAGCTGGCATTTTCTGTAAAATGTTTACATTTTCAGTCATATCTCTAAAACAAAAACCAAATTGATCGTGGGATCAGATACTTATGAATATATTTAAGATATATATAAAATTGAGGGATACCAAATTTTCAGCTACATACGTTGGTTCTTAATCATCCAGTCTGCAAAAAACCATGGCTTTTTGGGGATATATCTTTGGTTGTCATATGGCGACTAGATGCTTGTTGGATAATATATTGGATGAATGATGCAAATCATTTTCAGCTGGATTAATTGTGTAGCAAGCTTACAGGTCATGCTGCCTCCAGCAGTTTATCATGACCTTTATTCTTGAGGTGGTTGGAGTATTTTTAGGTTAATAATACCTATAAATATCATGACAGTCAAGTGTAAACAACAGCATTTCTTACTGCTATATTTCTGGAGAGCACAACAGCATGCTGTACTGAATCTAAAAATTAAAATCACAGTTATGTAGATGAATATACAGGCAATACTGTACACTTCCTGTGAGGAAAATACACCAGTAAATGTTACATGATATGAACATATTATCATGCATTTGACTAGATAATTAAAGAAGACCTTCCTTGATAGAATAAATGGATATTACATTTTAGAACACTTTTAATGATTAATTAAAGACATGTTTAAACACACATCAATGAATACATGCAATTGCAATTTAAATATTTAAGTTCATTTGACTGCTGGTTTTACTCCTCAGTGGGCGTTGCCTCTTGCCACCTTTCTTCACTCCCTGCTTTTTCCTTTCATTTTTGCAGTTTTTACTGAAACATGCTGATACAATTAAACAATTCTATTCAACTTTGCTTACACGTTGAATTCCTTCATCCTGGGCATGATGAGGCTTTCAGGAGCTGTAATATAATTGAGCTTCACTCGGCGGAAAAACCTGTAATTCATTACTCAAGAAAATAAAACCAAGAGTCCTGTTTCAACAGTCCGAGTGGAGCTGGAGTGATGTGACCCAGTTCTATGCTTCTGGAACTGTAAATGGGCTGAAATGAATACCTGTTTTTCTTCGTCCCTCAAACCTCTTTTTCTTCAACCCTTTTCAAAGTGCAGATTTACATTCTGTCTGGTTTGCGGTTGCTATTTTAGAAATGTTTCTTGTGGGGCACCCCTGACTTATCCTGCACGTGTGTGCACTCACCACACTCACATAAATGCAGAAACATGCACACAAAGATACACACACCAGTTCATGCACACCACCCAGCCCTTAACCACTCCCCCAAGAGCTTTCATTGTTTATCTATGGAGAACCTTGGGTTTTGGTTTGTTGTTCTCTCTCCTCATTCGACATCTAGTACAATCTGCCTTTTCTCCACTTGCCTTGATTGGAGAAAAGGCATTTTTATAGGAGCACCTTTTTGATCTGGTCCCTGCCATTGCCAGAATAATCATCTTATGAAGAAAAAAGAGCGGCTGGGGGGAAGCATATGGGAAAAACTGCAGTCTCACTTCTTAAGTTAGTCAGTGCCATGGAATTCATTATTAAAAAATTATACGCTTTTCCTTAGAACTCTTTAATATTGCAGAGACTATTCTGATTGGTCATATCAATCTAGATAACGCAGAGGTTGAAAGAAACTGCCATCACTAAAGTCCTGTACAGATTTCTCTTGTCTTTATAGGAATTATGTGCTATTCTGTAATTGAAATGCTGATGAATAAAGAATTTCAGTGATTTCCTAACAATACACTGTAATGTTTACAGAGCAACTCTGAGCCTGTTAAGTGAGACTGACTCCCTATGCTCCATGGGGGATCTAGCACAGTAGATACCAGGCACCAGGAATGTACAGTGTTGTGTAATCACTTGGCAGTATTCACGCTAGGGCGATCATCACCTAAAAACGTTACCAACAACAGCTTGAAACAGGACTGGATGGCCCTACTGCCGAGATGCTTGCGTGTAAATAAATCTTGTTGTTAATATAAGGTAAAAATAGACTTGGTGTTTATGAATGTGATTTTAAAAAGCAGCCTTAAATCTGTATTGTGCTGTTTCTAAACTGTCCTCCTTATGACCTTGGGACCAGTGAGTCTAGTTACTCTGATAGGCTTTTATCATTGTTAGACAGTGGCATCTGGCACTGAGTGCTTTTATTTGATATCATAGTTACTTGGCAACCCAGTAGGGTTTGAGATGAGGCTTTTTGAGAGCTTGAGGGTGACTTCTGTTTGCCGTAGAAAAGTGATGACAGGTGTTAAGCTTTGTGGGTATTGACTAGGTTTTCCAAAGCTAGAAAAAAAAAAGATGGTGGTATTAAAGCCTCAAATTACTTTTTCTGACATTTCAGTTATGGGTGATTTGGTAGCACCTGTGATTGCCAGTGTCAAAAATCAGGTTTGACTTGAAGATCTTGAACATTATGACTTTAAAGGACCCAAGTCAAATATGTGTTTATTTTGTGATCAAGTCTTTGTTAAAGTTTGAACTGTACAAGATGGAGCATGAAATCTCAACTGATATGTGTTTTCACAGACTACTTCCCATTTAATCTCTATAAATGAATGTCTGCATGTAAATGTAAAAAAAATCTGTTATCAGGGGCCAAGAGTTTAGATACCGGAAGCTTCACGGTTTCCAGCTGTAGCCTGAATGCACATTCGGCTGCTCCCTTGTATTTTCCCCAAAGGGGCCGCCACAGCAGATTGATCTGCATCGGTAATTTTGCAAAGGTTTTAAGCCAGATGTCCTTCTCAACACAACCTTCCATGGTGAGAAGAGTTTGTGTCCCAACCTGGTATCAAATCAGGAGCCTTTTGCTTGTATGATGAATGTTTAAAGTGGTATTAACCAGTCATGTTTGAACAGGTTTTGGTTGCATGCAGGTAAACAATTTGTGTGTAGCACAAGGAAATAAATTTTTCTGAAATGCACTTTCAAACCCATCTGCTATTTTTTTTTCTTTTCTATCTGTAGTTGTGAGCCATGATCCGCACCCAGAACAGTAAGTCTTCAACTGGATATCCACAATCCAAATATCCAGACTACACCGGATCCCCCAAAATATTGGTTCTCACCCTCAGTGGCTAAGTTGGCACATTATGGCAGATCAGTCCCCGTGTGGTTTTCCAAGTAACCATCTCAAATTTAAAATGAATTAAAAACCATCTGTTACGTTAACAATTATTCTCACATGATTAGTAAATGGCATTTGTAAAAATCAATTCCAAAAGCAGGATTGTAGTAGTAGCAGGAAACATATTGTCTCCAACTAAATATTTTTAATCTTTCAGGCCTTTCATTTTTACAGATAGACGTCTGTGTTAAAATCTTAGGATGCTTCTCTGGCAGTTTTGATAAGATTACATAGAACAAACACTTGATTCTGCTGTAGTTTTATAGTTTCCTAGACCTGAATTGGTAATCAGATACTGTTGTTGCCTTGGAGAAACAGCTGAAATGTGTCTCAGGTGCTGTTTAGATGCCAACTTGCCTAAAATATTCTAGAACGTTTCGCAGGGAGACTCGAAGTGTTGGCTTTTGTCTGTTTTCATTTAAATCTCTCAACCCTTTACTGCCAGGCACTTGTCAGCTGCAAGGTGATACACTTGTAGAAACTGGCTTTGAAGTGAGGCATTCAGATTTGCTTGTTGAGAGCAGCCCCCCGCTATTGAAAGACAACCTGACTGAATACTGTTGATTGTGTTGCTTCGTTTTTGCTGACTTTTGAATATAAATTACACTGTGTGTCTGTGTGTATGTGTGTGTATCTGTGTCTGTGCGCGCACGTACATCCATGATTGACAAATAGTATTATGTGAAATATCTAGAAAATGATATATCACAATATGTTAAAGTGAACCTTTTGACTTTTAAATTTAACATTATAACTACTTATGTGATACTTAGCTGGATTTAGTTTCCCCCAAAATTGGCATTTATATAAAAAATTCTATTTAAGCTTAACTAGGATTAATAAAGTATTCTGATTCTGATTTAAAGGGAGCTAGTATATTGATTGTAGATATTTTATGAAGCACTGTTTTGAAAAAAAGCTGAAAAAACATCCTGGCTTGAAGAATTCCCATCTGTAAAATGCATGTGCTCATGTATTAATGAGAGTGATTGCTGACCCAATGACTTGGTTGCATTGCGTGTGCATTTCTGCTTTGCTATAGCTCCCTCAGGGCCTCTCATTAGTTCCATGTTGAATCAGCTGAGAGCCGCTGCTCTCACTGTAGGGAGGGACATTAGAAAGCTGCTGTGAAAACATCCTGTTCTTGTCCTCTTTTGATAAAATATGGGAATTGTAGTTCTTTTCTAATTCTTGTTTTCCTCTAGCCAGGAGCACTTTATAAGTCTGGCTTTCATATTAATCCATCTCTCTTTAGTTTGTGTAGGTGAACTGCAGTGAACTGAGATGTTAAATTTTTCCTAGATTTGACTTGTCATTTGTTATGAAATCTCATCCACTGGAAAAAGAAGTCTTTTCTTAGTTTAATGGTAGTATATACTTTTCTGTAAATGTTCCAAGTCTCACCTCAAACAGAATCAGAATCAAAATACTTTATTAATTGCTTTGTTTTGTCCTCTGCGGTTACTGCCAGTGCAGAAGATATTTTCTAAGCAGCTCCACAGTTCAGAGATTTAGGTGGTGCCTCTCTTTGATTATTGTAATTTAAAAAGCTTTTGCCTGCATAGAAATCCTTTGACATAAAGTCCTTTGATTGCTAGATCTGGTGCAGCACAAATACCATAGACCAGAGGAATAATACTGTGTGTAGATTCATGTCTAAACACTTTTTTTGTCAGATTTATAAAGCCATGTGTATGTGTAGTCTTTATAAATCCTAATCATCTTGCCCTTTGTGATGGGAGTGCAAATTTCCACTCTCTCAAGCTATTTAGGACAAATAAGTAAAAGATGCACAGTGGTAGTAGTTGTAGTACTTGCGGAATGGAGAATTGCACATATTAATCCAGGTTTTCATCCTCACGTCACCTTATCAGAGTTGACTTGCTTGAGAAAATGTGTACATGTGCTCCAAAGAATGCATTCTTCCTTTATAAGTAACAGTTTATGTGGGGAAATGTGTACAAATTGTTTTTGTCCTTGCATTGCTTATACAACCAGCCCAGGTGTACAAATTCCCGCTTCGTTGTTTGGTTGTTATTAAATGATTGATATGGCATGTTCAAAGTAAATGGATAATGACTTACATCTAGCCATGAATTGTTTGCCCTCTTGTTATTGGAAAAGTCGTGACTTGGCTCAGATTTTCCATTGAACCAGGGTAGTGTAGAACTGAAGCTATCTAATAGTGAAAATATTAATGTCAAATATGCTTTTTTATTTGATTTATTAGGGCCTTTGTCTCTATTGTTTTCTTGATTGTTGTGTGTGGATTGAAGCCATAACTGTAGAGCAACACTGTTTACATTCCTTCAATGTCAAAACAGCAGAATCTCCCAGAAAGCTGGTCTTTCCACAAAATAATGGATACCAGACCCAATTCCATCTGCCAGCATTCAGGCCTGTATGATTTGCACTGCATCTTCTTTTTTTATATGTAGTGACAGTGATTAGATATATTAGATAATTATATAGAGACCATTGTAGGGTATGGATCTGATTGACTGCAACTATTATGTCTACTTTCTTAAAATTAATACAATCAAGTTTATAGCTTTAAATTAGTGTCCCATTATTTGTTCCCCATTTTCAAAAAATACACCAAGGACAGAATTCATTGTAACATGTGATCTGTGCTCAGGGATTTTGAGTCGTTTTTCAGCTGTGATGCCTTTACAGTCTGCAGTGCTGGAAGGGAGGAGCACTGCATTGTCCTCATATAACCTGGGTTGAGAAAATAACAATACTGCTAAAGCAGTTGAGAGGCAAATGAAACAAAGTCCCTTTGGCGTGAATCTGAGGTTCTAAATGTTGAAAAATATATCTTAATATAGAGATGTATTCTGTTTTTCAGCTCCTGTCCAAATAATTAGTCAATTTATCCTAAGGAAAGCCCATAATTTAAATTGGTTTTCTGTCTTGGCAGACAATAATAGAGTTCATGGTTATCTAAGTAGTGAGGCATGAGGTATGCATTTTTGTGGTGAAATGCGTGTCACTTTGTGAAAGAGGGCAAAGATGAATCCAAAAGATCCCTCTGGCCTTCTTCTTCCCCCTCTAATTTTGTCATTGGCAAATCAAGACAAGCATACAAACCTGAATGTTGTGAAGAGAAGAAAATGAATTTGGTGGTTTTCTGACATTCAAATTAACAATAAACAGATACAGTTTGTAGACAGTGCATTAAAACGTACAAAACCATCCTGACAGTACAGAGGGAACCTTTCAAACAAGTGACTTCATGCTCATGTGAGCTGTTTCCTCGAGGGAGGTATTATTTTGTTATAATCATTTAGTGACTGATTATGGGTTTTTTGACATTTAACCATCTTTAACACAGTTTCTAAAATACAATATATGGATGAAAGTATGGGACCACCAACACATTACACCTACCAGAGCTTTGGGTGTTGAAATGGTTTTGTCCCCCCTTTTGCAAATATAACAGCTTCCGCTCTTCTGGAAAGGCTTTCCATAAGATTTTGGAGTATGTCTGTGAAATTTTCTCATTCATCCAGAAGAGCATTTTGGACTAGAGGGTCTGGCTAGCAATCTGTGTTCTAGTTTACTGTAAGGCTGGAAAAGTAAGTGGTGTTACAAAAGAAACAGCTTCAGGAATATATTGAAAGTAATTAGGTCAATTGGCAACAGGCCATAATGTGATCGGGTATAAAACAAGCACCTCAGAGAGACAGAGTCTCTCAGAAGTAAAGATGGGCAGAGGTTCAGCAATCTGCCAGAAACTGTGCTTACAAATTGTGAGGCAATTTTAGAAACATGTTCCTCAATGTAAAAATGGAAAGACATTCAATTTTCATCTCCAGTACATGATATCGTCAAAAGAATCAGAGAATCTGGAGATATCTCTGTGTGCAAGGGACACAGCCAGAAACCGATACCGGATACTTGTGATCTTTGAGCTTTCAGGCAGTACTGCATTGCAAACAGGCATAATTCTGTCATGAAAATCATTGCATTGGCTCAGGAAAGCTGTCAGAAATGGGGGTCTGTGAAAACAGTTTGCTGTGTCATCGACAAATATACACTACCAGTTAAGAGTCTGGACATACTTGGCCATAATCCACTATGGCCAAGTATGTCCAAACTTTTGGCTGGTAGTGTATGTCAAAAGTGTTTGATGGGGTTGAAGTTGGTGCTCTCTGCTTTCCAGTCAAGTTCTTCTACACCAGACTAATCCAGCCATCCCTTTATGGACCTTGCTCTGTGCAGTGGGGCACAGTCGTGCTGAAAAAGAAGGGCCTTCCCCAAACTGTTCCACAAATTTGGAAGCATAGAATTGTCCAAAATGTTTTGGTAATATGAAACATTAAGATTTCCTTTCACTGAAACTAAGGGACCAAGGCCAACTCCAGAA